>APFE031431731.1:1342-28353 GCA_000404065.3 Pinus taeda
GGGGGGTCACAGGGGGGGCGGCAGCCCCCCCTGTCCAGGGGGTTTGAGGGGGGCGTGTAGCCCCCCTCTACGGGGTTCAGGGCAGCACCCCGAGAAAATTGTTTTTGGACCCTATATTAGGTTGGGCGAACCTACCTATGGTTTTTGGTCCATGGTTTTGGACGCGATGCTTTTCGGTCCATGGTATTGGATGCTTCGGCATGTATAAATATGTATTGTAAAATTTAAAGGAATATAATGAAAAATCAAGTTGGTAGTCTCGGTTTTGAGATCTAGTGGGAAATCTCTGTGTATATGTGTTTTATGTGTTATGCTCTCGCATTCTTATTTTTCCTGTGATTTAGAATTCGTATGTAGGTAATTTCTGTACGGGGTTAAAACCTACAATCTTGGACCCCTATAATATAGGGAGAACATATACATGACTTCAAAAAGACTTCCAACTCAAAATTCCTAAGTTAACTAAGTCAAATCACTCTAGTTAACTATTACAAGTTGCTATGAGAATAAAATTTGATTTTAATTCTCACTTTAATTCAAAAACAAATTAAATTGGAATTTCTAGATTCCACTTTTATCATGTCTTGTTTCTATTTTCAACAATCCCTCTCAACAAGAAAGGAATTCAACTCGATCCCGATCCTGAACCTTTGGAATGTTCTGCATGCAACACTTCTCTCGAGTGTTGTTGCTCCAACAACTCCATAAACCGAAAACATCCAACCTAAATCAAAATGATGCCTCTGTCATCAAAGTCTCTGACTGTTATTTCCTTTGTCGACTGAAAACTTTGTGATTATGTTGACTCTACCTTTATGCACTGTTTTGAACCCTCTGTGTGCTCTTTAGTATCTAACTACTCTAGGCTCTATCACTCTGATCTCTGACTGCATCAATCCCATTGATTTCTCTCGCTACTATGTACTTTGGGCTCGCATAGCAAGGTACAATCCATGAGATAAAACCACTCAATGGACCCTACCAAATTTCATCTATCTTGGGACTATCACTTCAAATCACCCCACCTCACACCTGGAGGTATGGCTTCATGTGATCCCTTTGCCCACTTGGCTTGAAATTTTCCCCTACTCGAGATATCTCCATGACTCGATGCCTCCACTCAGCCTCCTCTCAACTTCTCCAATTGTGGCTGCTCCACAATTGTCTGAGACTACTTCTGAGACTGTTTCTTATCTGCTTGAGTAGATCTCTCCACTCAGTCTCCTCTCAGCTTATCTAGTTGTGGGCACAAAATTTTTCAGATCTTCTCTGCAAACTCCCGGCCAGAAACTCAAAACTTTGAAATCTCCTCTAGTATATTGTTCTCAGCTCTGATACCATGTATAATTTCCCATAGATTCACAAGCTCATGTAATCTACTAAAACAAGATACAAGAATCTACTTCTACTATTTACATTGCAATAACATAAATATCAAGCAAAACAATAATCAACAAGAGGAAGAACATCAATGGTACATAACAGAATAAATATACAGGGGAAGCCAGAACTCAAAACCCCACTATATGTATTGCATTAATAAAAAATCCAAGATGATAATACAATGCTTGTTCTCACAAGAACAATCCCAACACTCAGTATGATCAATATGCCTACTCACAAGCAATCTATAGCCAATCTCTCCTCTTGTGCTTCTCTCCAAGCCCCTCATTCCTTGTACCTTTGGTCAAAGAATTTGGATGAATACAATATGCTCTGCTTAACCTACACAAGTATTTCTTATCCTCCGCTTGATGAATTCCTTTGGCCAATACTTAGCCAAATTTCGAAGCCTCCAAGCTTCTAATTCTTTGCACAACTCTTGAGAGAACTAGCCCATATTTAAAGGGAAATTCCTCATCCATAACTACGCAATCCCTTCTAGGTTCAGTTCCTGATTGCATGCACCATATGTACAACTCAGAAAATTATACAACAAATAGTACATTGTCCCTGCACTCTAGTCTCAAATTGGTCTTTCTCAGAATCGACATGCATGAGTTTTTGATGAGGGAATCTTCAGTTAACTAGAGTAGCACTAATTGAGTGCACCAATTAATCAACTAACTATTAACTCACTATTAGTTCCTCAAACAATTTGGAACTAATTTAACTGGACTTAACTCAGTAAACTGAGTTAACTAATTACAACTCATACTTAACTCATCCTAGACCCTATAATATAGGTATAACATATACATGACTTCAGGAAGACTTCTAACTCAAAATTCCTAAGTTAACAAAGTCAACTCACTCTAGTTAACTATTACAATTTGCTATGAGAATAAAATTCGATGCTATTCTCAGCTTAATTCAAGGACAAATTAAACTAGAATTTCTAGATTCTATTTTTATCATTTTCTATTTTCAATAGGTTGATCGCATGCAACAAATGAAAAGTATGGAATCAAAGTATGTTGAATAAATGACTGCCATAAGGACTGAACAAATCAATCTTCAGAGTAAGCTCCAAGTGATGTAAAAATCGCAGGTTCAAGAGTTCCAACTCAGACTAGTGGATCCTGAGCATAAGCCGCCCAGCTCACTGAAGCAAACTTCATCTTATTATGAAGAAATCATTGATTCCAATGAGAAATGGATAAATTAATATGATACAAGAAGGAAGGAAACTAAGGGGAATCAGATTGATGCTTGCAAGATTGATCCATTGGCCTTGACAAAGAAAGTTCATAAAAATAATGAAAAGCATGTCGCAAAAGTCATGGACATTCCAATTTCTTTGTATGAGCATTTTCTGGAGTAGGTAGGAAGTTGTACACCTCCCACATCATCATCAACATCGGTGCCTTCCTGAAAGAAACATAAAAATAAGAAGAGAAGAAGGAAGATATTCAATGCATCTAATGGTAGGAAACAACTTGATATTAGGATAGGTAAAAATCCTACCATCTTCAGAATCCAACATGGCACATTAGAGAAGCAACCCACAAAAATACCTAAAAGTCAACAGATGCTCAGTATGCACTATATTGAAGACATTTGATGCCATAGGGCATCCTTTGCATGGTATCTCTAACCCTATTCCCTTTAGATAGGAATTTATTTATGTCATTAGTTAGTTCTCTTTTCATGCATTTAAGTTTTATGCCTTTATATTTGATATGTTAGAGTATATTTTTCTATTCCAACAGATTTTCTATATGTACATGATGATTTGTAATTTTAATGGATATCTATTTGATGGACTTCTGTTTTCTTTGATATAAAGTCATGAATTCTCACATTCCTTCTGTTAGTCCTTACAATATCCTAGGCTGAAAGGGAAATCGAGAAGGGTAACCTCAAACGACTTCAGCGCAGTAGCTAGCCCTACTGAGCATGAGAGGGATCTCTCTAAGTCTCTTATCAGTGATATGACTTTAAAGAAAATGAATTTTAGGCTAGATATGTGTATTTGTTTGTGAAAATTTGAGTTTTAGGGCTTTTTGAACTTAGGGTTTAGAGCCACAAATAGGTCTAAGTTGTAGTAGTGCATGATTAAATATGAGAATGAGCTAGATACCAGAAGTCATGTTCTATTTTGAATATTATCAGTGTAGTTTAGAGGATAAAGTGTAGAAGAAAATAATGAGCATAAGTAAACATGATATCATTAGCTTAGGAATACATAAATAAAGCTATGAAAACGAGATAACAGAGCTTGAAAAACAAGAATTCTGCATATTTCACTGAAAGGAATCCATAGAAAGAAGAGATATAACATAGATAAAGATGTTTATACCATTAGAAAGCAAATATAATGAATTACAAGAACCATGAACTCACTGGGCTAGAGTTCCTTGAAAATAGCTGCAACTTGTCTCTGTATTAGCTAAAAAGATGATTACATGCAAGCTTCCTTCACAAAAAGTTCAACTCTCTTCTCCTCAAGAGAAATGATACATATAGACTCTCCTATACCACTTGCCCACCCTTAGGAGTCGAATTCCTTGGTGGAGGAACTAACTCCAAGATTCTCTCAACCAACATGTGAGAGTGGGAAGGTGAAATTCAAACACTTCATGGCAAGTTTGTTTAGGAGTTTGCTTCTTTTATGAGGCCTAATAAACATCAAAAACAACCTATGATGTACATTTATTCATGCCTACATCACCTAGCCTCAGAAATAGTGGCATTACATAGAGAATCTTGACCTGGACTAAGTCAAACTAGAAACTAGAAATTTTAAATAGTGAAATTTACAAGTTAAAACACAGAAAAGTACAGAAGCACAACGCCAACTTTGAGCTGATTTTCAAGTGCCTTCTAGGGCTGAAAATGAAAAACTGAGAGAACAGTCGACTAGCCCTTCCAATATAGTTTCCATAACAATTTTAATTTCTTACTTTTGACCATGGGAAGACCTCACAAATCCATTCTCCCAAGATCGCTCCAAAAGCACAACACCTGTCAAAAAATGGTCCAGCATGCTGTTTTTTGCCACTTTTTTGCATTTTTCTCCAAAATTGAGCCACCTCTACAAAATATGAGAAAATGGGTTTTTAGAGGATGGAAAGAGCTTTCCAAAAATGCATACCTATCCTCAAATCAAGGCGTGAGGTAAAATCGCAGCACCAAGGCGCTGCACTTCTGGAGTAGCTTATTTTATGAATTTAGACCAAAATTTCTCAAAAAACTTAAAATGCTCAAAATTTTCTCAAAATTGTATTGAAGGTGTAAAAATATGTTTGTTAAAGCTTAATAGATGATTCAGCAAGCATCTCCAAGTTTCCCTCATCCTTTTGGTCTTTTTTGGCTTCCTTGAGCTTATTTTCAAGTTGCTTTACCTTGACATTGGCGATCATGTTTTGAGCTTGGCAGTGGTGCGCCATATGTCTGAGAAACCAACTATCTCTATTTTCCTTCTCAAGGAGCTTCTCCAAGTGTTCATTCACCCTATTTAGCCATTATTCCTTGTCTTGATGGACCTCAAGGGCAATCCTATCCTCTAGACCAAGGTCTTCATTCAACAGAATGTGCTCTTGCTCTTCTTGCATTGCCTTCTTTAGGCCCCTTGTTCTTGGCCTTTTCCTCTTTCCTTTCCCATTTTATCCTCCAGGCTCGCTTGATTCTATGATCTCCTTGCCTTTTCCAACCTATTGAAATAACTTGGCTTTTTCCTTTTCCATGATCAACTCCTTTGCTTTGAGCTTACTATTCTCCTATTCAAGGAATGATATGACATATTTTGCTCTTTCCATATTGATTGTTAGCTCCTTGATTTGATAGTCCTTCTCTCTGATTGTTTGTCGCATGCTTGAAGTATGATCCTCAGCCTCTTAATCAACCATTTCAAACTCATGCTCAATTGTGTCTTTCTCTTTTGATGTCGATCCCTACTTTGTCGATGAACAAGGCTTGGCCCCTTTCTCTCCATGAGAAGAAAACATAAGCCTTTGTCCTCTCTTATACACTTTAGTCACCTTAGGCTTGGGTAGCTAAGTTTTCTCCACTGATTTGCTAGAGAACCCCACCTCTGTTTGATGTTTTGGCACACTAGGAGACCAAGCTGCTACATTGGCTTCATGCCATTTCAGGATTGTTTCCAAAAAAGCTTCCCAAGCCATACCTTTCTCTGCAAGCTGGTGAAGGACAAGAGTTTTGATTAGAATATGATGAAACAAGCTTGGGGAGTGCTCTTTGTCCTTCAATTTATTTTTTTCCTGACATTTTAGAAATGCTCTTGGATAGGTAGTTACACATGTTGAGTGAATTTTGAGAGGTGAAATGCATCAGGAGGCGAATATGATAAGCATACAACCTGGAGAATCTACCTTCACATTTAAAGAACCTCATGAAACTCTTCATCAAAGGGGCATATTTCTCCAATAAATATCTGAAAGGCATAAGGTGAGTATGTGTTTCTTGGTATGGTGTCTTTAAGAAAGGCTTGTAGTGTTTAGGTTCTAGGCTCATTCCTTTGAACCAATACTCGCCATTGTCCAGTAACCCTATTTCAAGTGAGATGGAGGTCATTGAAAAACTGAACTCAACACCAACGATGATAGCAGTTTCACCTTTCAACTGAGTTGCCACCCACTTTGTTAATTGTTCATGAAACCCCACCTCGCTCACCCTTTTGCAAAATTCTAGGCAATGTTCATCCTTGAAGCACTGTTTGATGAAAGGATGGGAGTTGATTATATTGCAGTCTGATGGCTCATATCTAAGGATCTTCCCTCCTTTATGATGTCTTGTTCTCTCTGGTGAATATTATACCCCCATGATGACAAAAAATCCTAGTAGCAGGCAACGAAAATTAAAGTGTGAGGTGTGAATGGAAATGAAGTGATGTGAAGGTGGATTTTGACAAAATGATAGAGGGGGTTTGAAAACGGTGGATATGGACTTTAGAGGCTGATGAAAATGAGTGAAGAAATAATGGAAGAGTGATATATTTGCAAGAAGGTAAAACATGGTTTATAATGGAAATAGGAATGAGCTAGGGTTTTGCTTTTTGAGTGGTAAAACTTTGTTTTGAGGTAGTTTAAATGGTTAAAATTGTTTATTAAACATGTATGTAGGTGTAGGACAACATTTTACATGTTTTAGAAACCAAAAATAAATAGGTCTATTTTCACCCTATCATTTCCCATGCAAACTTTCACTACAAACCCTAATTTGAAGAATCATTTACATGAGATGAATTTGGAAAAGCAAATGAGGGATAATGATGATGTACTTACTTGTCTCTTGGCTTAGAAGTCAATAAAATTAATCTTGCAAGTTAAAAATCATATTTGAGAGACTTTTGAGCGATTTCTGGGCACTATGTCCTGCGTGCAGCGCTTTGTTCCTGAGCGCAGTGCCTAAGCATAGTGCAATTCCTCTGAGCGCAACACCTCTACTTTGAGCGCATCGCAGTGTTTATGACCACAGTGCCTGAATATTTTTGTCAATTTTTCCTAGGAAACCAACTTTTTTGCTTTCTTAGACAGGATAGCTCGATACCCAAGAGTGAATAGGCGGTAAATGAACATGTTTGGGGGATTTTGAGTTTATATAGGAAAAGTAACTTCTCTTTTTTTAAACGAAATGGGACCCACCATCCTCTAAAAACTAATTTTTCACTTATGAAAACAAAGTTACCTTTACCACTAGAAACCTAAGCTTCCTTTTACTTTCCTAAGTGTTGGAACTCTTTCTTGAAATTTTTGAACATGAGAGCATGATGAATGTGTGAAAATTCAAACATCAATTCCCATGACTTCTTTGTCATGCTCTATTCACTGTTGGTTTTATTCATGAAAATGATGAACCTTGGAAACCCTAGAAACCTAATGAATGACCTGAGACTAAATGGAATGATGATGATGATGACTGACAAGTTTTTATTATGACACCTCCATAAAAGTGTGATAGGTGACTAGCATAAGTGAATTTCCAAAAAAAAACTAATTTGATTTTGATAGTCTTGACAAGCATAGTAAAAGCACATTTGATCCAAGTGACAGGCTAACATGACTGACACTAACACCTTCAACAAAGAAACATGTCCCCATATGGAGCTAGATGTTGACCACACTTTTTCAACAATCCAAGGAAGTAGAATGTAAAGGCATGAAGAATTTGTTTTAGAATTCAAAGTCATTACCCAACACAGTTTTATCATTGTAAATCCAAGTTCTACAAGCTATATCGTAAATTATGCTAGTATGACCATGTCTGTATGTAACAACACCTAGTTAAGCCTCTACTATTCGCAAAGAATTTCATCCTAGGAAGTTTTTTAACCTCCCTGAATTATGTATGTTTCTAAACACGAATAATCGACAAAAAGTTTCTCCCACCTTAAACCCCAAATCTAGAGTGGAATTCTTTGGCAAGGTCTTAGGTGATCCTAGTGTTATATTGAGTCTTTGTAAAAGTGTGTTTCGGAATAATTCAAGCACATTTGGCTGAATTATTTTATTACAAACCACTTGGTCTATACTAGATCATGTTATGTTGCAGAATTGGGTAATGTCATGAGGGTTTATATGTAAATGCGTTTCCCCCTTTAAGGGCTAAATTAATTATAATATTTTATGTAAAAAATATTTAGTGTATGGTCCCTCATACTTAGACACCATGGCTATAATATTTGAGGGTGGAAAAAATTATTAATCCCATATAGTGTCAATTAATTAATTTTTTCTGGCTAATTTTTTTTTTGTAATCTTGATAGATCCTCTTTTTTCATTAATAATAAGAAAATTAACACCACATAAAACAGGTTAGGTGCCCTCAACTTTCCCAATGGGAAACCAAGTCTGTTGGCCACCTAACCACATGATAATCCATCAAATAGCAAAATATTTTGAGTCTTTCTACCCAACCTATATAAGTATGATTCTCATGTCCACAACCATACTCTATTTTCCTATACTCATATATAACTACATACTAAAAAGTAAAAGTTATCCGCATAGTACAAAACAAAACTAAGAGTAAGCAAATATTCTAATATTCCCACTCAGCAGAGGCAAATTCAACTGGAGTCGAATCTTTGGCATTAGACCCTGACAGCTCTATCTGCTCTCGCAGACAGGGAAGGTGTTTCTCAATGCGGCCGAGGCGTCCTTCTTGTTTCTGCATTTGAAATTGCATCTTTTGAAAACCCTATTTGTAGTTCGGTAAATCATGAATCAATGTTGCCATGCCCACAAAAATCTTCTCCATGGCCCTTCCCGAGATACTTTTCATCAGCCAATACAGATAAAGGGTCTACTTAAACTGAGTCACTCGCTACGGGTGTGTCCAGGGTCCGGAACGAGAATCTCTAGTCTTCCATCTCTATCTCAGCCACACTCACCTGGTGGTTCACGTCAGCTTCCCATTCCTCTATTAGTCTCTTGATCTCCTTACTAGTCCCCTCCCGATAAGTTGTTTCCACTTCATTGATGAGGTTACCGATAGGATTTTTAATGGGTTTTCCTCCCAAGGAGTTGGATTCATTTTCTTGCTCAGTCCCACACAACCTCTTGCCTTAGCCTTTAGGCTTTGTAATTCGAGCCATATCCACATAGGCTTAATGCCTGGTAGTCCAATATGAGATGATCGATCCTTGTGTCAGTGACAGTGAAAGCCTTAAAGCCCCTTGCGCCTAGGGAGGCTTACCACTCTGCGTACCTATCATGGAGGCAAGAAACCAGATTTGGAAATCATTTATACTGTGTCACTCCATCACCCACAAGCTCTGCCACCAACCGAATTCCAGCATTCCCATTTTGCATGTAGGCTTGTGCCCTCTCTAACCTCTTACATGCCAAGAAGAATAAACAATCCCGAACCCAGTATGACCCATTCCCGCGCCCTCGTGAAACTTCATGTTCCCCGACTGACACGCCACCACATTAGCAACCTTGCATACACTGCAACCCATGTCATGGGTGCAACACCTCGACAGAAAGTTGGCCAAACGCATTTAACATATCATCCAAAAACGTAAATTTCCATCCTTTCGCATCCAATTCCAACCATTTTTTTATCGTTCCCCAAGCCCAAGTAATGCAACACCACCTCAACAACCTTGTAAACCTTCAGGTGGATCACACCCTCTATAATGAACTTGCAGCCATTACGACACAGGCCTTGGTTGCCCAACCCGGAAAGCCAACTAGCCAGAAACCCATTAGCCAAACAACCTTCACCCAAAATTCCAAATCTGGATTTACCAGTCCCTATTGCATGCCAATTTCCAAACCCCCAACAACACTTCCCCATAACAACAATCCCACAAACCTTCTGGCCTAGGCCAAAAGCCAGAAGCCGCCCAACTGTAAGAAATAAAGCTTCAACATTAAGACAAGTATGAACACTATCCCAGCATCTGACCCCCCTGCCTTCGAACCAAAGGCAATACCATTCCCCAGGGTTGTCACCCCTACCCCATAGCTGAATTATCCCCATGTAGGAGAGGAAAATCTCATAGCGAATTGAAATTGAAGACGTTACAATATGACTCAAGTTCTCCTTCCAGGATACCAATGTCAAACCATTCTCCCAACCCCAATTTCCCCCATGCGCCAGCTAGTTTCCCCCATGCAAAACCCACAAATCGAACTAGAGACAGGGGAGCATAATGGAGGGGAGGAGAAAAAAATTTACATGCCTGGTTTCCTTTGTTTGGAGTTGATGGAACCTTCGTCGCTTCTAGAGATGTTGCAATGACCTGATACCAGAGTCCCTTTGCCTCACACATGGAACCACACTCACTTGGATGCAAAAACTACCAACTTCCTTCCCACTATAATTGCCACTAACCAGATAACTTACTTGTAGATCTCTTGCACCTTTCTTTATGGAGGTAGTCTTATGCATGCAACAGACCACCGCATCCATCGCCTCGAGTGTGTGGGGGGGCGTTGGTCTTGTACCTTGGCATACTCAACATTTACTCTACCTTAATGGTCTCGTCCTCTGGCTCACACCTTGATTGGGGTGGCTAAAATAAATTAAATCCTAAGCCAAAAAATTAATTAATTTAGAGTAAAAAAGTAATTATAGAGAAATTAATTTTTTCTCCAAGTGGAAAATAATCAGAAATCCATGGGTCAAAGAAACATTAATTTTTGTAGGTCTCCCAACAAGGGAAAAATGGCTATTTTAAGAAAAATTGATCCCTTGGACATTGTTGGTTAAGTCAAATTCAAAATTTTGAAGAAATTAATCCAAAATATTAATTTTTGGATTTATTAAAAAAAAAAATTGTTTTCTTCCTCAAAATTAAAAATTCAACGATGGATATTAAAAGATCATCAATTCATTCTCAACGGTCAAGATTATTTTGATGGGGATCAAGCCAACTAGCCATTATTTCCACTTGGAGGGATTTCTCTCTAAATAGAAGTCATTTAGCTTATATGTGATATCTTTGGATGAGGTGATTTTTCTTACTAGGCTACAACTCTACTCATAACAATTTTTTATCATAATAGATATACTTTGGGGTTTATTTCATGTTGTTCTTGTATCTGTTAATATATGGTATGTTTTGGCTATGTGTTTATCCTATTGTGCTAATAAATTTTTTAACTGTTATTTCATTTTTCAATGGTAAGAACATTATATTGATACAAGTATCTTAGGTGATTCGATTCACCATATGTGCTAACGATTTATCTTAAGAATTTATAGAAATTTATAGGTATGCTAGCCCTTGTGGTTCCAATTTCACAGATTGTGGAGAAGAGCCGACCCTTTTTTGACTCTAAGCTTTCATTTTGGCAAATCAATTTGCAAGAGGGTTTTGGCTCGGTTATCTTACGAAATTATTTATCCTTTAATTTTATTTAAAAAAAAAAAATTCATTTCACCTTGGGCTAAAAAATATTAATTTGATAATTAGAGCTTAAATTTTATTTGTGAATATTGTAAATATTTTCTTTTACCAACCTTTGTAATTATTTTTCGTTGTATATAGCCATCTTAGGAGTTTATTTTTCCATTTTCTTGTGAGACGTCTAGGGTTTTTGAGCCCATTTTTGCAAGTTATTTATTTTCAAATTGGAGAGGAAACCCATTTTTTTGAATCCTTAACACTTACCTAACCTAAAAGGCTAGTGTTTGGGACCTATTTTGCAAGCATTAAGAATGGCGTAAACCCTACAAGCACTAGATCTTATTGCAAACAAGAGTTTCTTCAACATAATTGTATTTTATCACTAATAAATTATTTTGTAGTGATTTTGGGGCTAACATTGTGTTTGCAGGTGGTTATTTCATTGGAAACCAAACTATCCATTGACTAATTCTTAAGGCCTCTTAGTTTGCTCTCTAACCCTCTAATTTTACCATTGTCCTAATATTGAATTCTGAAGTAATTTATGGCAGTGGTATAATTAAGGCCTAAACACATTTTTCATAAGCCTGAATTCATTGATAACTCATCTAATGCATAAAGAAGTAAGCCTAATCTAATTTGAGTGCATATAAATGGTTTTCTTATGGTCTAATTTGTTAATTTCAGATCTGATATGTTTTCTATGGCCACATAAAAACACATACAATAGTGATAAATTTTCATAATAGTGGCACAATAATTCATTTATTATCATATTTCATCATTACATTGTCACTTGTGCTCATTGGGATTGCATTTCCATGCACATTTGATCATTTTCTTATGGTTGTAATAATATTTTAAGGTCTGAAATTTACCGCATAAGATTTGCTATAAAATTTACAGTAGTGTTAAAAGTAGTTGAGAGTCACCTAATCTCATATAGCCTTTGTTTCTTACATCTTGTGGATATTGGATAAGTGTTTATTTAAGGAGTTGGTTGATTTTCTTATTGTTGCAACCACATGATTACTCGTTGATCCATATTGCATTTCCTCTTAATCATCATCTATATGCACTCTTGCATTCACACACATAAGTGCTCTAATCAAGTTGAGAAAGTGTTCAATAATTTTTATTACTTGCACTAAAAGACATTGTGATCTTATTGCTATTATCATTGTTGGATAATTAGATACATTTCTCATTGATGAATTGTATATATCTTGTGGACTTCATAATCAAGTTTAATCATAAGTATAATAACAGAATCTAGTTGTTTATCTAATTGGCATATTAGTTTTTCATTGATTGTAATCTTGAACTTTCTAATTGCACCAAGTATCATTGATTTTGTCTTTTGAGCAATTATCAATTGGAATTACTTCTCACATTTTCTAGCACCACTAAGTTTAAGCACTTTCTCTTGTGGTTGAGATTGTCTATTGTTTAAGTATTTCATTGTTCATAATTGAGTATCATTGTAATTTAGTACTGAAGTAAATAAATAATCTCACCTTAAGAGAACTCACATCTTGAACTTGAGTTCTAGTATTAGCCTCTTGCATTAATAAATTTACTCCCAAGCTTAAACTTAGTCTATAAAAACATAGGACCACCTTTCTCATCTAGCTTGCATTGTTTAGCACCTCTTTAGTGGTTAATATGGTGACCTTGCAGTCGTCAGAGCAACAATCTCTATAGCGTCAGAGGCATCAGGTGGTTAGAACCTAAGGGGAGGTATTGTTAATGAATACCTAGCCTACTTCCCCTTAGATTCTCTCTCACAACCTACTCTGGATACTTTCTTCAAAACGGTTAAGAAAAATGACACATTTATAATAGGATATAATCTAAATTTAACCAAGATTTTGCATCTCACCAAGTTTGTAGGATTTTCTTTTCATATAGGATAGTGGAGCATCCTTAAGAATAAAATTTTCATCTAATAGATTGGTAATAATTCATTTTAAGAAAGTAGTTGACTCCATTCAAGGCACTCGTATTCATAATAAATATAAACAAATAACTTAACTTGCTAATTCAACCAGGTTTCTAGGCCATTCAGTTGTGTCTCTTGAGCTTATTCATTGCCAACAAGTCTCTCATATTCATATTTCATAGGGACTACCCCCCATAGCTTGTTGCAGGGAGACAACTAAAATAGAGAGTGAAAGGATCAAAATGACAACCCTTGCCTTGATTCGTTATCACATTTGAGGTGTACAATTCGGGTGAAAACATTTTTTGGCGTCGTTATTAGGGATAAGTTTATCTTGTCCTTGGCGCTTCAATGACAATTTTCTCCATTCTTTAATCTTTTAATATAATTTGCCAAAAGTCAAATTTTGGCACCGTTAACATATTTCTTCTTAATCATCATCTTCTCATCTTCATCACAACACCATCTTTGTTTCTATCTGCACCTTTAGCACTTGGATGTTTGGCTTAGTTTCCTATTTGGGTGGCGACGCCACTGATTTATCCATTTTCAAGAGCTTATACTAGAAGAAATATGGGTAGCTTGGTTAACCCCACTCTGAGAGATTGGATAAACAAATTACATTCTAGTAAGCATTCATTTTTCTGAGACAGGAATCCCCCCCCTAATGTCCACTTTCTTTTCCCTAACTTGGGGGAATATTTTTTTTCTTTTCCTAACTATCGACTAACTTTTTGGTTTTTTCCTATTGGATTTTAGAGTTAGATTCATGTTCAAGTGGCAACTTAATTTCTTTCATTTTTTACAAGAATTTCTATTAGAAGCTTTCTTCTTGTATACCTCTTGTTTTTCTTGAATAGGGATCTCTCTGTAACATCCATTAGCCCCTTTTCCCTTTAAGAAAGGCATCATGAATGACTTGTTCACCCCTTGTCATATTACTAACATTCCTCATGATCTTCTGGAAATTCCCATTAATAAACTACCTTCTTTCATGGGCAATAATGTAATCAATACTACAAATCATCTCATAAATTTTACTCATTGTATGCTAACATTATGTGACTATCCACATTATAATCATGAAGACGTCAAGATGAAACTCTTTGTCCTTTCCTTGGAAGGTGATGCTAAGAATTGGTTTTGTGATTTTCCTGACAATTATTTTGATTCTCTGCAAGCCATTGTCAATGCTTTTAAAAATAGATATGAAGATCAAATGGATTCACCTTGTACCACTATCACTATGAATAAAGATGAAACTATCCTGTAAAATACTCTACTATAGTAGAAAGGTTTCAAGAGATTGTGCCACATAAATATTTACCATATTTCAAACCTTGTGAGAATTTTCATGATGAATACACTTGTGTCATTGCAAGAAGAATATTCAATATTGGAAAGGCAAGGACACGTTATCAAATTAGTATTGACAATGAAAAAGAAAATGATAAGCATCTTATCAAGAAATCAACTCAAATTCTTAGAGACATGCAGTTCATTCAAGCACAATTATAAAAACCTTGGAACTCAATCAAGAGAATCACTCCAAGGAAATGAAATTCATGCACACCAAGTGTATAGCCATAGAAGAAAAACATGTTGAAATGTTAAGCACCAGAAAGACAAATCATAAGAAAGAAATGAGCTCTATGCAAGACATGGAAATCAGTCTTCAGAATAGAATATTAGCCATAGAAGAAAATCATGTTAAGGAGATCGAAACCGTGAAAGAAAATCATGAGAAGGAGATGAGTTTCATTCAAGAAAGTCATGACAAATTAATAAATATTGTGGAATTAGATCATGCTAAAGAAATGAGTGTCATGGAGCATAGGTTACAAAACATGGTAGGAACCATGGAGGTTGATCGCATGCAACAAATGAAAATTATGGAATCAAAGCATGTTGAAGAAATGATTGCGATAAGGACCGAACAAATCACTCTTCAGAGTAAGCTGCAAATGATAGAAAAATCGCAAGTCAAGGAGCTCCAGCTCAAACCAAAGGATCCAAAGCATAAGCCTCCTAGCTCATTGAAACAAAATTCATCTTATTATGAAGAAATCATTGATTCCATTAAGAAATGGTTAAATGAATATGATCCAGGTAGGAAGGAAACTAAGGGGAATCATATTGATGCTTACAAGAATTATCCATCAACATTGACAAAGAAATTTCATAAAAATAAAGAAGAGCATGTCGCAAAAGTCTTAGACATTCCAAATTTTCTATATGAGTGTTTTCTAGAGTAGGTAGGAAGTTTTACACTACCCACATCACCATCAACATAACAACCTACCCAAAAGAAACATAAAAAATAGAATATATTAAGGAAGAGGTTAGAAGAATCTAATGGATGGAAAAAACTCGATATTTAGATAGGTCAAAATCCTAGCATCTTCAGAATCTAGCATGCCACATCAAAGAAGCAACCCACATACCTACCTGAAACTCAGTAGATGCTCATTATGCACTATTTTGAAGATATATGATGCCATAGGGCATCCTTTGTATAGTATCTTTAACCCTATGCCCTTGAGATAAGACTTTATTTATGTCATTAGTTAGTTTTTTTTCATGCATTTAAGTTTTATGTCTTTATATTTGATATGTTAGAGCATATTTTTCTATTCTAGCAGATGTTCTATATGTACATGATGATTTGGATTTTGAATGGAAATGTATTTGACGGACTTTTGTTTTCTTGGATATAGCATTATGGATTCTCACATTCCTTCAACAAAGCAACATGTCCCTATGGAGCCAAATGTTGACCGCACTTTATCAATAGTACAAGGAAGCATAATGCAAAGACATGAAGAATTGTTTTCAGAATGTAAAGGCATCAACAAGCACTTTTTTATCATTGTAAATCCAATTTCTGCAATCTATATTGTAAATGATGCTAGTCTAACCATCTTTATATGTAACAACACCTACGTAAACTTCTGATTTTGGCAAAGAATTTCATCCTAGGAATTTTTTTAACCTCCCCAAATTATTTGTGTTCCTAAACACAAATAATCGACATAGGTTTTCTTCCATTGTAAACCCCAAAGCTAGGGTGAAATTCCTTGATAAGGTCTTAGGTGAGTCCTAGTATTATATCGAATCTTTGTAAAAGTGTGCTTGGGAATAATTTAAGCACATTTTCCTGAATTATTTTATTACAAACCACTTGGTCTATACTAGATCATGTTGTGGGTCAAAATTAGAAAATGTCATGACGATTTATATGGAAATGTGCATTCCCCCTTTTAGGGTTCAATTAATTGTAATATTTGATGTCAACAGTATTTAAGTGCATGGTAGGGTATGGCGACTTAGGGTTTCTGCAGAACCTGCAACGGCAGACCTAAGTATACTTCTGCAATATTGCCATACCTCCATCAATACGAAAGGCAACGCATGACAAGAGGTAGTGTGAGCAACATGACTACCCCCCAGGGGGAGGACACCACGCCTCCCCCCAATGCAAATGATTCCCCTCAGAGGCGTGAGGAAGGAACTAGTTCAGTTGATCAAAATGGAGAAAGAGAGAAGAAAGATCCACAAGATGCCAAGGAAAATGACAAGGAGAACCCCTAGGTCACCTCAAACACCTGTAGACCGGTCACTGCTGAACGCCCGAAAATAGAGTTCCCAAGTCATCGGATCAATACTTAGATCCAGTACATGAGAGATCATGCATTGATAGGCAAATTCATAGGTATGTGACCAACAGAGAAAGCGTTGCATGGCTGGATATAAATGAAGTGGAAGCCAAAAGGACACATAAAGTTGCAGCTAGGACCTAAAGGGTTCTTCACGGCCATATTTAACTACTTGGAGGATCGAAACAGAGTACTAGATGGGGGCTCGTATTTTTTCAACGTAGTTGGCCTATATTTGAGGGGATGGATGGAACGCTTTAATCCAGACAAAGAAGATCTCAGATGGGCGCCAGTCTAGATCCGTCTCTACTCACTCCCAATGGAATACTGGGACGAAGACACATTTCAAACCATAGGAAATGGTCTCAGTGAATTTGTCAAAATGGCAAAGGAAACAAAACTTTGAAGATATACCTCCTTCGCCCGCATTTGCATTTATATGCACCTTAGCAAGGCACTTCCGGATGCGGTAAGTATTTTTCATGACGATGTTGAATGGGTTTAGTTAATTGATTATGAACATGTGTCGTTCAGATGCAGGAAATTCCATGCACTGGGACCCTTGTTTCAGGACTGTCCTCTAAACTAGAAACTCTCGAATACCAATGCCTCTAAGGATCCGGATCTGACTGGCTTCACTAAAGTTGCCAATCGTAGGAAAAATCACAAGAAACCTACTACAATACCTAAGAAGCCCCAAGCCAGTTCATCAAAACCCTCCATGAGCAACAGCTTTGATGTGCTAGCTTGACAAGAAATACACAACCCTGAGCCCCTTGTCCCATCTGAGAAGGATCCCATGATGAACAAACAACCTACACATTCTTATCCCAAAAAAATCCCAGAAGAACCATTACCCACAAATCCTTCCTCCACGGCTATGCGCTCAGACCCAACCTAGTACTCGCAAGGAATAGAGGTAGAAAAATCATAGCCTAATCTTTTCAGGGCAACAGAAACAACATAAGACATAAGTGACACACAGCATATGGAAGAAGAACTAGAAAGTATAGACATTAGGGATCTGGACATTCTTGGTCTAGAGCAGGCATGCAAAACAAAAAATTATGATAAAATCCCAGAGCGATAGTTGGAGAATCTGGAATTAATTCTCTCCAGAGCTCAAAGGCAAAAATCCCTAGGTATTCAAACTAGAGGTATGTGGGATGGGAAAAGCATAATCAAAGATAACAAAAAGAGAGGGAGGAAAACGGATCTTCAATGCACCATCCGCATTGGGGAAATGCTATTGGAATCAGGCAGGTACTCCAAGCTCACAAAGTATTAGAACTCTCTCTCCAACCTTCCATCATGAAGCTAATCTCAAGGAATATTAGGGGGCTCAATAGCCCTGGGAAATTCATATTGATTAAGAACATGATAAAGCAAGAGAAATCCCAAATTCTCTTTCTACAGGAAACTAAATGCAACTCCATCTCTCTAGATCGAATTGTTGCAAAAGTATGGCTGGGTAGTATAGCAGCGGTAGTAGATGCTTTTGGTGCCTTGAGAGGCTTGGTAATCATTTGGGATGCACACACCATTGAGCTCAACAACATTCATGCA
The DNA here is from genome assembly GCA_000404065.3 of Pinus taeda. Taxonomy (NCBI): domain Eukaryota; kingdom Viridiplantae; phylum Streptophyta; class Pinopsida; order Pinales; family Pinaceae; genus Pinus; species Pinus taeda. The sequence goes on from APFE031431731.1 coordinate 19,770, forward strand.
AACAAGCATTTCCTTCAAGCTACTTTCCACATTACAAGCACCAGTATACATGGTCACATAACCAATGTATATTTCCCCACGAAGCTATGCATAAGGTATAACTTCTGAATACCCGTTCCTCAATCAATACTGATAGGTCTCATCCACTCTGGATCACTAGGGGCGACTTCAACATGATAACCAAGATGGAAGAAAAGCGAGGAGGAAGGAATAAGCTAGACAGGGAAAGTAACAATTAAAAGATTACATTCAAAGCAATTGGCTTATTGACATGCCATTCAACAATGGCATTTTTACCTGGAATAACAAAAGAGCTGGTTCGCACCAAATTGCGTCTCACCCGAACAGATTCCTAATCTCTAACAACGCAATCCACTTAGGGGGAGACCTTTCAGCTTCAATCCTGCCACTAACAGGCTCAGACCATTGGCCAATTTCTCTCCAATGGTCTCGACCAGGCAATGCTACCCGCAGGCCATTTCGCTTCGAAGCTTTTTGGATGACACATCTGGATTTTGTCAATCTGGTAAATTTGTAATGGAACAACTTCTCTTCGCCAAATGGTACAAGCATGTTCAAATTTCAACAGAAGCTTAAACACCTCAAGAGTAAAATAAAACAATGGAACCATTCTTCGTTTGGTAACATTTTCCAGGCTCAGACTGCTCTAGATCAAAAGATGAAACAGTTGCAGCAACGGATCATCACAGAGGGAAGATCAGAGGAACTTTCGGAACAAGAAAAGTCTCTTGAAACTCAGATCTCAGAGAGGGCCAAACAAGAAGAAATGCTCTGGAGGAAAAAATCGAGAGTCAGGTGGCTAAAGGAAGGGGGAAAAATACAAAAAAATTTCACCGTTCCACTATTCAACGATGAATGAATAACAATATTACTCACATCCAAAATGAGAAAGGGGTAAAAGTGGAAAAACATGAAGAAATAGAGCTCAAACTTCTCAACTACTTTAAGCAAGCTCATCAAGAACCACAGGTGGATAGAATGCAAGCTATAGGAAAAATCACAGAGAACATCCCCAAACTCGTCACAGAAGAGCACAACTAGCTCTTACTCAGGCTGGTTGACTTACAGGAAGTGGAAAATGCAGTTCATCAACTGAAAGAAGGCAAGGCATCGAGGCCAGGCGGATTTACCTCCAACTTTTTCCATAATTTCTGGGAGCTAATTAAATTGGAAGTTTGGCAGATTGTTGAGGAATCAAGAACTATGAGGTGGATGCTTCCATCTATGAATGCCACATTCATAGCCCTTATCCCAAAAGAAGCTCATTCTAACAACCCTGACAAATTTCGGCCCATTGCCTTGTGCAACGTCATCTACAAGATAGTTTCCAAAATAGTAGCTTCGAGACTCAAATCACTGCTACCACTTCTCATTTCGCCGGAGCAATCAGGATATGTAGAAGGTAGGCAGATCACGGACGACATCATCCTCACTCATGAAATCATCCACTCCCTGAAGCACTCCGAGAAATCAGGTATGCTTCTTAAAATCAACCTCTCAAAATCCTTTGACAGTTTAAGTTGGATGTATATTCAAAAGACCCTATCTGCCTTTGGTTTCTCCCCAACTTGGATTCACTGGGTCATGAGTCTCATCTCTTCCTTTTTTTTCTCAATTTTGATCAACGGTATCCCCTCATCTCCTTTCCATCCTTCCCGGGGTATCAGATAAGGGGACCCTCTTTCCCCCTTCTTCTTTGTGTTAATGGTGAAAGGTATTGGCCATAATATTAAAGATGCTATGTTTTCCAAAAAACTAAGAGGCTTGTCATTTCATAACACTCCGGCCTTCACTCATCAGCAATTTGTGGGCGACAATATGATTTATGGTCACCCTTCAATATAGGAAGCTCGACAATTCAATTCACTATTGATGGACTTTTCGAAGGCCTCTGGCGCAAGGATAAACAAGGCCAAATCTCAAATCTTCTTTTTTCATACCCCAGTTGTCACCCAAGCTTCTATAGCTCGTACTCTTGGATTCTCAATTTCTATTCTCCCTTCCAAGTATCTTGGCACTCCTATGACTGACTCTGCTATGAAACACTCCTCTTGGAGAATGCTCTTAGAAAAACTGGAGGCTTGATTATCTTCCTAGACTCATAGGGCTCTCAATATGGCCAGTCGCCTTGCCTTAATCAAGGCAATTCTGCAATTCATGCCATTGTATCTCTTCTCGATCCTAGCTGCACCCAAATGGGTTCTCAAAGAGATCAAACATCTACAGAGATCCTTCCTTTGGGGCAACTCAGATCAACAACGCAAATGGGTCCTAGTCAAATCGGACACAGTTTGCCTGCCAAAGCTTGCTGGTGGAATGGGTCTGCGAGATCCTTACCACAGCAATATGATTATAGGCACCCGCATCTAGTGGAAATGGCTTACTATGCCATCCACCCCTTGGGCATCCCTATGGATGGAAATGTATGCCAATAGTCGACCCACCGAAGAATTAATCTGAATTTCAGAAGTCAACCCAGGTTCTCTAATCTAGAATGCGACCAAGCAACACAAGCTCTTAATTCAGCAGCATAGCTTCTGGGAAGTGAAGGACGGCAATACAGCAAGGTTCTGGGACGACTCTTGGCAGCAGCAACCCAAACTAAAGGATTTGATCTTACCTCATTAAATCCCGAAACAGGAAATGCAAACTTATAATACTGTCAAGCACTTCTGGCTTCCTTCCACATTGCAAGGGCACAGACAATGGTGTAGAACGGGCCACATAATAAGATAGGTAACAGACTCAGCTCAACAGATTCTCAGTACTGAATTAGCAAAGAGAAGAATACAATACTCAGAGGAAAAGGATATTCTTAGATGGGCATATGAAGAAAAAGGATCCTTTACAACTAATGAAGGAACGCATTGTCAAGGAACCTCTCTAGAATAAAATATAAGACCCCAAGATTTGGCAAAAAGTCTTGACCTTTCTCTGGATCTTATGTCACAATAAAATCCTTACTTGGGACAATCTCAAGAAGAGGAGCTTCCAAGGCCCCTCCATCTATCCCAACTTCAAGCAAGAAGAGGAAACCACTCAGCATCTCATGAATTCTTGTCCATTAGCGCACAAGCTCTGGGAAAAGTCAGCTTTAGATGCCAAAAGGATGGAAGGACACAAGGAGATATAGTTTCCACTATTCGCAACTGGGCAAGGAACCCATTCAAGAGCAAGCTTTTAAACTCATTATGGAAGCTTATACCGGGTTTTCTCCTGTGGACACTATGGAAGGAGATAAACAGATGAATCTTCAAGGACCAATCTATGCCCTTGGAATCTCTATGGAATACAGTATGTCAAAATATCAGGGAAACACTACTTCTTCAAACATGGTCTGAGGAAGACTTTCCCTCCCTCTTGTTGGAATGAACTATATGGACAAATTGGAATCTGCAGTGGAACAAATGAATGATAATCAACGGAAAGACTCAAGCAAGAAGCAGGACACCAGATAAGTGGATTCCTCCTCCCTGTCACATGTTCCAACTAAACTTTGATGGAGCTTCGAAAGGAAATCTAGGGAAGGATGGATTTGGAGGAATATTCAGAGATCATAAGGGAACTCCTATTCTAACCTACTTAGGCTCAACTGGATGGGACACCAACAACTCGGTAGAGTTAGAAGTATTATGGTAGGGACTCACTATAGCCCAAAAATAGGGTATATTCTCGCTTGTTATATAGGGAGATTCACAAATTCTCATAAATATGGTCACCAAAATGCTACAGGGAACAACCTCAAATAAGGTGCGCAACAGCTGGAGAATGGAGAGTTGACTAAAACTTATCGAAATCTAGCTCTCCTCCCACAAAGCAATCAATCTCAAGCATATACGCCGGGAGGGAAACAAAGTAACTAACCTATTGGAAAATATAGAAGTGGAAAGCATAACAGATCCCCATACAGGTACACTCTCTACTCTAGCCACTGAACAACAGATGCTAGAATATCAGGAATTGGTAAAGAATGAAATGTCTTAAGAGGAAGAATCACACCCGGAGGTGGGTGATCTCCGAGAACATTAATGGCCACCCAATGGACTGCTGGCAATCGCAGAATGGGGAGACCAAAGGGCAAGGACTTTACTTAGACCAATATGCGATGCGATCAAATCGCATCACAATCTTGCATCGACGGAAACTAAGGGGCAGAGCCTTTACATATAGCAATAGGCGATTGCGATTGGATCGCATCGCATTATCGCAACGGCGGAAACCAAGGGGCGGAGCCTTTCCTTATAGCAATATGTGATTACAATCAGATTGCATCGCAATAACGCATCAACGGAAACCAAGAGGCGAAGCCTTTACTTATAGCAATATGTGATTGCGATCAGATCACATCGCATTATCGCATCGGCGGAAACCAAGGGGTAGAGCCTTCACATATAGCAATATTTGATTGTGATTGAAACACATCGCAATATTGCATCGGCGGAACCAAGGGGTGGAGTCTTTACAGCTTCTTATGTGCGATGCGATGATGTGGACCCAACGGTATTCTAAATATTATTTGATAATATTTGTTTTTGCTGTTTGTATGAATGACCAGTGGGTCTGTCGTTTTGTTGTCACTTCTAGTGGTGTTGTGTTGAATCTTTTCGGGGTTTTTCTTCAAATCATGGATCCAAGTCCTATGTATGGGTTTCCTTTGCTAACAGTCCTGGGATATATGATTGGTCTTTTTGCCATGTCAAACTGGTTTCCCCAATCTGAGGCAGTTTAGATCTTCTAGATAAACTCTAGCAACAGCAGTTGAGGCGGGGCCTTGATGTAATTATATTTTTGTTTTTATTAATAGAATTATCCTTACATAGAAAAAAACTATATTTAATTGCATGGTCCCTCAAACTTAGACATCGTAGCTAAAATATTTGTGGATGGAAATTTTTTTTTTTGGTAGGTAACCACCCACCCGGATTTGAACCAATGACCTATCGCAAGGAGTGCCTTAATAGTTCACCTATTCACCGTCAATCCAAAGCCTTGTAGACTAGTGGAAAAAATTATTAATCCCCTCTAGTGTCAATTAATTAATTTTCTGGCTAAAATAAATTAAATCCTAAGCCAGAAAAATAATTAATTTAGGGTCAAAAAAATAATTATAGAGAAATTATTTTTTCTCCAAGTGAAAAATAATCAGAAATTCGTGGGTCAAAGAAAAAATAATTTTTGGAGATCCCCCACTAAGGAAAAAATGGATATTTTAAGAAAAATGAGCCCTTGGATCTTCGTGGTTAAGTCAAAGTCAAAATTTTGAGGAAATTAATCCAAAATATTAATTTTTGGATTAATTAAAAGTTGGTTTTAAGAAAATTTCAATTTTTTTTCTCAAAATAAAAAATTTGCTTGAGGATTAAGAGATCATCAAGTTATTTTCAACATTCGGGATTATTTTGACAGGGATCAAGACAACTAGCTGTTATTTTCCACTTGGATGGATTTTTCTATAAATAGAAATCATTTTGCTTCTCTGTGATATCTTTGGATGAGGTGATTTTTTTTTTGTAATAGGTTACAACTCTGTTGGGAAATTTTTTTATCATAATAGAAAGACTTTGGGGTTTAGTTCATGGTGTTCTTCGATCTGTTAATCTATGGTATGTGTTGGATGTGTGTTTATCCTATATTGTGCTAATAAATTTTTTTAATTGTTATTTCATTTTTCGGTGCGAAGAACCTTTCATTGATACAAGTATCTTAGGTGAACTGATTCACCATATGAGCTAACGGCTTATCTTAAGAATTTATAGAGATTTACAAGTACGCTAGCCCTTGGGATCCTGTAGGAAGAGCTAACCTTGTTTGGGCTCTAAGCTTTCATTTTAGTAAATTATTTTGCAGGAGGGTTTTGACTTGGCTATCTTATGAAATTATTTATCCATAAATTTTATTTCAAATTTCTCAAAAGTAATTTTTTATTTGATCTTGGGCTCAAACGAATTAATTTTCTAATTAGAGCTTAAATTTTATTTGTGAATGTTGTAAAGAAATTTATAAATAATCTTTTTTTACTAACCCTTGTAATTATTTTTCATTGTATCAATAGTACAAATTGGCTAATTAATTACTAAAACAACGACTAAAATTTGCATATAAACGACCATTTTTCAGTTGGTGGCCAGTAGTAGCTAATTTACAATATCTTATAACGTGACCAACTTTTAGTCATTTTTAGCTTAGTCATTAATTCGTTGTCTCAATTTTATCGTCTAGTAATATATTTAGTCATAAATTTGGTCATTAATTTAGTTATTTATTTAGTCATTAATTGCCACAATTAATGACCAAATATACAACAAAATATATTACTATATAATCATATGACAAAACAAATTAATGACCAAAATGTTGGCCGTGTATTATTTTTCTCCTCCTCCTTCAAATCATGTTGCTTACCATTAACACTGAGTTATTTTTCTGAAAACAAAATAAGATACAGTGCAAAGTGTAAGACATGAAAGACGATGAACACTAGAATATAAACTGAAGTATACTATAAAGGGTTTATATGACATATACCTCAACATCAACAATGCTAAAGCCATTTTTCCCCATAAAAGCAAGAAACTCGAACATGTTTTCTTCAGTTGAGTGATAATGTTCACTGTTTGGCCACATGGCCTATAAAAAATAAAAAAATTAAAAATTAAAAAATTAAAAAATTAAAAAAAACCATCACCATAGAAAATAACACCTTAGTAACTTAGTATTCAACCTTCAGGAAAAGCTTAGGGACAAGCATGCCAACTAAGTTACATGCTAAAAAGTTCAAGTTGTAAATGACTTGTGAAAACAAATAATCTGAGGTGTGATGTATAATCCTTGTCATTTTATTCCCAACAAAATTTTATTCTCTAACGCATGAACTTGATCAAGTATATAAACAACATGTGCTCAAATAACAACATGAAAGTAAACTTTTCTAATAGTCTTGAATATATTTCAACACAAAACAGTTAAAAGAATTTCAATCAATATCGTGTAATACTAATTTCATCTTCAAGCTTTGGTTGTTGCTTAAATGGACGTGATACCAAGTATTTTCAATTTCATAGTTAAAATACAAAGCAAAATAAAAAGAAACATTCAAAATACAATCAAAAAATAAAGAAAGGATATCATGGAATGAACATTGTAATTATAAAAAAATTGTTTACCTATCCATCGAGTTTTGTTAAATATTCTTAAAAAAATTTCTTGCCAAAAATAACCATGAGGTGAAAGAATCACAACATTAAAAACATCGATGGAAAACCTATGCTCAAATCACTTTTAATTTTTTCACTTAAAAATTAATTGAAACAACATATAGCACTAATCTCAAACAACTTACAAAAAAAATCCTTAGTGGCACAAACTCTACCAGTATCTGTATCAAAGATTAGAATAAGTTTGTATCCTCCTTTCAAGTCTATCTGCTATATGCCACTTGTCTTTGGTAAACTTCAACAACATATTACACTCTTAAATGTAAAATCAGATACAATTTCAACAATCAGACTCAAAAATTAAGAGTGATATGTATACAGACACTAATACCATTGAACAGTCGAAAATATGTTACCAATAAGTAGATTGTTTTTAATAACTTAAAGGAGGACAAAAGACCAACCTAGGTATGATTTAAGAGCCTTTTGAAGATTTCCATACTTCTTTCCCACGAACTCTCTCAACATGAATTCGAAAGATCGAGTAACAAAGTTACCTGTAGCTCCATCCATTGAATTAAAATAAGCAAATGTTATTTTCAGCCTCTTTCTCTTGGGAGTGTTGTTTTTACATTTCCCCTATTTCTAAGTGTGTCATCCCATCATCCAACCTACACAGGGAAAACATATATTTTCAGTTGTTGACTATAGTAGAAATCAAATGTAAAACTCACTCTACTCGATCTGTACATGACATAGGCATAATGAACTACTACAATAGAAGCATGCTAACTCAGAAACGTGAGATGATAAAAAAGAATAATGGAACATTGTTTCCTACCACTGAATTTTCTCTGGCCACAATAGTCAGAACAATGCCATGTATCAACATATGCTCCTTTTTGGTACATGCATTTCCTTATTCCATGAAATCCTGCATATATGCTCCCCTCTTACTAGACATGACCCTTAATCCCAGAGCTCAAGGGCAGTGAGAATCGAGCTTATGTATGCATCGATGGAAGTTCATATTCATGGTCAAACCAAGGAGTGTGGAAATGATATTGGGATTTCTCATTCATTGCTAACATTGTTTGCCTCGAGATTTGAGAAATTGATTTGTTTCACGGCTCTTTGGCAATGACATTGGAATTTCTCATTCTTGGCTAACATTGATTGCCTGGAAAAATGCTCTTGGTACCTTGGATTTCTCGTTCTCATTCTTGGTACCTGTTTCTTGCATTGGTAATCATAGACAACTTCATGTCATAAATAGAAATAGAGATCAAAATTTAATAATAACTCGTATAGTCAAATATTGAGGTCCATCTTACATAATGTATTTTGAGGAATTTATCACCATATCCCACAATTAAATAAATATATTACCATGTTTCAATGGTAAATTT
>APFE031431731.1:28696-70450 GCA_000404065.3 Pinus taeda
AAATAAGTAAAAATAATACAAATTAAAATTTAAAAAGTTTACATAATACATTATTTTTTTACCCAAAACCTTATACATTTAGAAAATCTCAAACATGAATCAATCACTTTAATATTTCAAACTTATATAAAAAAAATTCCTCACTAAGTCACTCACAGTTACTTCCTATAAACCAACATATTAACCATAACATAAACATTTTTATATTATCCTCTTCCATGAAAGGACTTTTACACATTAGATAGTGTACAATTCCAAAGCTTTCCTTGACCTATTCACTTGTTGTTTTATGTAGAGAAATGAAGTACTTTGTAATAGTGTGGGAAGGATAATTCCAAAGCTTGCCTGCCCCCTCTCTTGTATGATCAAGCAATCAAGACTATGTTGGTTGGAAGTATAATTAGGAAAATCGCCTTAAATGTGAGTTGAGAGCTATCAAATGCGTGGTTTGCATGGTTTGAGTATGAATTCCTCAAAGGGTATCTGTCACGCATTTTTCATCAAGCAAGTGATTGTCTAAAAGAATCTCATTTCATTCTTCTCTATTGTCATATTTGTCCCTCCATCCATTCATTTCTCCATCCCATATTCCATCCATCCAAAAGAGACTTATCTTTGATGTCCCAACAAGAATTGATCTCCCCAAGGCCATAGCAATCCGGTAGTAAAACGAAATATCTATGAAAAGGAAAGTGCCAACCACAACAACTCTCTAGGTTACTGGAACATTTGCCCCTCCACCCCTGTATCTAGCCATGTGTCATGAGTTCTAGATGTTTCCAGTCAAATCTATTTGGGGCAGTTCCATGATCTATGCTAAAGAAACGGAAACCCTACAATTGGTACAAGAAAATCATCAGGAATAAGAAAATCGTTAATGGAAAACACACGATATCATATTCGATTTTCTGCAAAATTTAATTTTATCCATGGAATAAGAAACATTGTTTTTTGAAACAAATAATAAAGAAGTGGATGATGAGTAAGTAAAGTAAACTATTGAACAAAGGAAAACGAAGACATGTGCAGACTAACGTGTAGAGGAGAAGTGTTGAAATCTAACTTTAAAAATAAGAGTTAGTGGGTGGGGAAGAAGAAAGATCCACACTACCCATAGTGCGGATTTTATGTTCAGATTGCATCCTTTTCCTATAATAGGACGTGGAAAATAAGCCATGTAAGAGATGAATTGTTTCCACTCCGATATGGAAAAGTTCATATTTGTGTAATGGCGAACCACAGTGATACATCTAGGTTGGGATAAATGATTCCCATGTGCAAATATGAAATATACAGTCTCCTCGACTATGAAAGGCGTGGAAAGAACCACTGCGAGATGAATAAGAAAATCATACGATCATCAATAAGAAAATTGCTAGTTCAATTGCCATTATAAGTATTGATAGAATCTAAATTCACTCATATGGTTGAGATATCGCGCTTTCGGGGGAACCAAACATGCAAATCCATTGAAAATCCAACCCCACCATAGAGATCTGAATCAGTGCTACCATTGCAAAAACAGTGCCAACTTGTTAAACAATTCCAATTATCATGGAAGGATATATGATCTATAACCCCTAGGGTTTACCACCAAAGCACCCAAAACCCCAAATTTACCGCCTCTACAGTTTAATCATTTTTTTCCCTAGTGATCGATTCAATTCCAGTCCACATAGTTATGCCATGGCGAAAAAACCTTCTCAATGAGATGAAATTTCGATGAGAAAATAAAAGTAGAGGAAGAACTCAAAAATAAAGCAAGAAAATTGAATTGCAAAAAGACAAAAACAAGGAGAGTGAAAAATACCTTCAAATCCCAACCATTGGAAGTGCAAAAACAGAAGATTTGGGCAGATGGGGGAAGATGGCCAAAGGATGGATGGCAAAATTATGTAAATAGGAGACACTTATTGATCTCACATGCATGTGTTGCAATCAAGCCAACCTAGAGCCTTCGTTTGTTTCATATGAGCCCCCTGTTCATTGCTTTCCATTATTGAAATGCAAAATTTTAACCTTAGCCCCCTGTTCATTGCTTTCCATTATTGAAATGCAAAATTTTAACCTTAGCATCCGACCTGTTATGACAATTTAGTGAAATATTTTAAATTAAATTCAAAGCATATTTAGCAATTACATAGTCCACTAGGACAAATCCATAAGGTACTTTTTCAAAGGAAAATACTTGCATCCAAATAAAGCTAAGAAGAGTAACTTGCAAACAGTTTAGCAAAACTATTTGGCCAATCCCATGACCAAAATAAAATATTACATTTGGATTTGTTGAAAACCTTATACTTCCTAGACCTATAACTGAAAAGTGATTACTTCAAAGTACATTTAGCAGACAGTTCAATCTGCATCAGTAGCCAGGACATGGCTTCCAAAATACCAAAAAAAGCAGACCTAATGTAAATATGAAGACTGGTAAGAAGTTGCTAGAGGCACACCACTACCAATATTATAACTTCCACAACTGGTTGATCCATGATAGGAGCCAACCCCATACAAAGACTTGTAGACTTGCTAATGGATGTAAATGATATTTAGACAAAGATGATGGGTTGTTTCCAACATCATAGGCATATCAATATATGTCTTGGCTTCCCCTCTCATATACACCCTAACCAAGTAAATTGTAAGATGGGATACTGGATGTGTCTTGGCTTCCCCTGAAATATACACCCGAACTAGGTAAATTGTAAGATACTGGCCACTGGAGCAGGACATTGTAAGTTAAAAAATTTGGAAGGGGAAAAGGCACCGGGATGGGTAGGTTTAGTAGGGAGCAGCGAAGAAGATTGGAAAGCGCAAAGGTATGACGAAGGGTATTTTTAGGGAGCCAAAATTTATGCCCTAAAATCCAAGCAATTTGGACAACCACTAGAACAATTTGACCATTGTTCAAGACAATGAGGTCTCCTAAATCCCCTTGTCCTAATCGTGAAGCATATTGAATCTCTAATTTTGGGCAGCATGAAAGTTCATTCTCTTTGGAAGCAGTACATCTAGGTTGAGCCGATAGATCTCTAATTAATTGGAAGAAGTTACCCTTAGAAGGCCACAGGTGCTTATGTAACCTTAGTTGGGCTAACACAAGGGCCATTTGTAAATACACAACCAAAAATACTCTCCTGAAGTAGTGTTTAGACAGCAAGGATATATCAGACTGAGAGGGGTCTGTCACAAACTCTCCTTGGAAATGTAGTAATTATTGGGATTAGCGAACTTCTCTGTGATTAGCAACATACAACATGGAATATTTTAAGATTTGCATCTGATAGGCAGTAAGTTATTGAATAAATTAGTAATAGCAATGTTAAGCTTAGTTAATTGTTTTGATATTAGTTTAATAAGGCTATTTTAACATCTCTGATATAAACATTGCAATATGATATCTACTATTGAAATAGTTTTTAGTTTTTACTTACATCACTGTATTGTCATTATCATGGTGTTGAAATTTATATTTATTGAGATTTTTGGAGAAAATCTTGTCATTTTCTATCAATCCTAAAAGGAAAAATTCCATAGGGATATTATTACAAGTTGACAATATCAAAGAATTATTATACGATACCCAAATCTAATCAATTCCTTTCCCATCTAAGATTGGTTAATCAGAGATGGAATCTTTAGTATCTCTCCAGGTACATACTCAAAACAATTATGACTTATACACCACACACCCAACTAATAAAGAAATTCCAAATATGAATTACATGCACCTATAAATGGCACATGACAGACCACAAAGGAGTAGGTTGTCTATAGAGTTATTTTTGTTCTTTATGGAAGACTCGAAAATTCTTGCTCCTCAAGAATTGATCAGTGAGGAGAATCCTCAGCTATACAGGGAAGTTACAACTAAATATCTTAGGTTGCTCAGAAAGTAGGTTGGCCCAAGTTTAGGTGGAGATATAATTTATGTTCGACTCCGAATTCGTCGATGTAGTTTATTAGTTATGCTTTCAGTTTTACCTGCTACTTTTTTTAGTGTGATTGAATTCTGTAGATTTAGAGGTAGATAACATATCCTAGTTAGACTTTTGTTTAAACTTCCAAGTCATATCAAAAAATGTAATGACCTAGACCAGTCAAAAAATTTTGTCTTTCGATCCTCATGGTCAGTGATATGAAATTTGTCCTTATCACTTCGTTTGTTCTTTGTAGAGCATTCGACTTATGTTGTTTTTTAATCATCCTCATGGTTGATGTCGTTCCATTTTTCCATTTCGCTTCATTTTATCACTTCATTTGTTCTTTGCAGGGCATTCGATTTGTATTGTTTTTTAATCGTTGTCATGGTTGATGTGGTTCTATTTTTCCATTTCGCTTCATGTTTTCCCGACATTTCATTTCATCATAATTGTTTAAGTTATTGTTCATCTATTCAATTTCCTTTAAACAATTCCATTTTCTTACATTTCATTTCATCATAATTGTTCAAAGTTATTGTTCATCTATTCAATTTCCTCTAAACAATTCCCTTTTCTTACCTTTCATTTCATCATAATTGTTCAAGTTATTGTTCATCTATTCAATTTCCTCTAAACAATTCCCTTTTCTTCTTGGAGTGCGGACACTTGGAGTGTGGAACAATATGTACTTTTCCATATGGACAAAGATTCCATTTTTATTCTTGGAGTGTGGACTATGCCATATTGACTAAGATTTCATTTGTGAACAGTAGGTGAATTTTATGATTTGCTTTCCTCCATTGCCGCGAAACTTGAAAAGTATCCAATTGAGGCTGGAGCGGGATCAAAAGTTATGGAAGATGTGGATTTACGGCATTTCCAACAAAGTCTACAAATAAATTCCATAAAAATGCAACGCATATTACCTTGGGTTTCGAGCCTTAGTCAGGAAACAAATTGCCCACGTATTCAGTCCCAATTTACTACTTATAAAAATTATACCCTTTTTAGTCCCTGCCCTCGGGCATGGACTATAGTAATCGATCACGATGGAGATAGCATTATTTGAGCTATTTTTATTTCAGGTTTATTATACATCATGTTATTTGGCCTCTTCCCGAGGATAGAAACTGACTGAAGATGGACCGAAGCTAAAACAATAGGTTATCTTTGTTTGTGTGATATTTTGAAACTTGTAAATCCTACCACCTAAACTAATGTTAGTCTTATGTAAAGAAATTAAATGTTAGGTCAAACACTCAAGAACATACTGGTATATATGAACATATAAGCATCCACAGGTTCCTGGCTACCCACATGGCTACTTCACCGCACATCTATATTGCATGGCTACTTCACCGCACATCTATATTGCATGTGAGAGCTGCTGCTTCTACTACCTTCAAGCCCACTTGAGCAATCTGCCATTATCCCATTGATTAATATAGGAAACTTGTATTTCTCATTCGCAAAATCATCTTTGTCCATGCCGCTAACTATCAGTTCAGTCTTGCTTCTTGGTTCATTTCGTTACTAATAACGGAGGGGGAAACTCAGTACCAAATGCTCGCAATCCTCGGTAGAGCTTATTCATGATTTCGTGCCGAACCTGGTGAACGAACAAATAGGTGGCCGTTTTGCTCTCGGCTTTCATTGCTCGGCTTCTCACAGGTTCTTCGTCGTTCTGCACCTGAGAAGAATAAGCGTTGGTGCAGAGGAATAAGCCCTTGATAATCTGTCCAGAACTCGCAGCAATGGCCTTGGCCATCACACTGTTATAGTCTTCCACCAAGTGGATATGGATTGAACGGGCATGGCCTAGTTCTCTGACATCAGCAGCACCTAGTTGGCTTTGGCGAGCTCCTATAGTAACGTCTTGAGCGGACTGGGGCTGCTAGGTCAACACTGCAATTGTAGTATGCTTTGTTTAAAGCTAAGGTAGATTTTGGCTCTTTCATTTACATATCGACGGCATTTGATTTATTTGTTTTGCAGCAATAACCCTATGACATCCCTACTAAGGTTTTTCCATTTGAAATTTTCAAGCAAGCATTTGTTGCAGTTCAGTCTCGTGTTGTGCACTTGCAGGTAGTTTATCTTAACTATTTCTAAGCCCTACACTTTATAATGACTGCATACAGCTAGAAATAATTGTGTTAGTATTCGTCAATCATTACTGAGAATGCTTTCCCGTTCTAATTTTAGAATTAAATGCATTTAATTTAACCTGAAGCTTGGAATAATGGAATTTTATTAACAAAATTATCTAAATTTTATAATTGCTTTTTTCATAAATTTTATAGAATCTTCTACGACTGTAATAAGTATTAATGGAATTTTATTAACAAAATTATCTAAATTTTATAATTGCTTTTTTCATAAATTTTATAGAATCTTCTACGACTGTAATAAGTATTAACTACTGAGACTCAAAATAGGCAGAAAAAGAAAATATCAATCCCTGCAATTCATTACTGATGGTTTCGATGAGTAGCTGGTTGAATTTCCATGGAGAACTAATCGATCGAACTCTAGAGACATTGCGCAAGTAGAAATGAATGTATTCATTGCTGCCAGAGACTCCGACACTATGTCCTTCGTCGCCTTTTCACCTAAGAATAGGGTGTTGGAACTACTACACCTACATGCAGACTCTCAGTTAAAGCATGCAACTGCATGCAGACTCTTAGTTAGAGCATGCAACTACATGCAACTGCATGCATACTCTTAGTTAGAGCATGCAACTACTACACATCTACATGCGGACTCTTAGTTAGAGAATGGGATTGCATGTAAGATTCCTTTTGCATGATTTACTCCTTGATTTGCTCCTTCTTTAACTCCGCAACTGACTAGTTATCTCCGGAACTTGTTGTAGGTGTTGAGTCTTCTCATTGATCACCACTATAGTTCATTACCTTGGGATCTTCACCCACTATAGTTCATTACCTTGGGATCTTCACCCAGTAATGCTATATAATGAGCATTGTAACATATTTTCTAATGAATCATTCTTTTCTTCTTTCAATTTTCTTTTAATTTTTTTGCTCTGCAAAGCTGTGTGTTCAACCTTTACTAGCTAGATTCATCTGTGCAGGTTTTCTAACACATTTACACTCCCTCCCTTAAAGTTCAGTTTCATCATATCCTGCATTGAAGCGATCTGCTCCTCACTTCAGATCAAAACTAAAATTTTACTGAAAAATATTTTATTTGTTCTTGCCAAAATTAATTAACATCAAAATTCCCTCTGAAATCCGCTTAATATCATTTTGGATGCCCAGTAAGCATTGTTTGGGGCAATTCGTAGCAAATGGGACAATTCTGAGAATCGTCTGGTGGTGGGGGCGATTCTCAGAATCACCCTGCCACCGGTGCCGGTGATTTTCAGAATTGCCCCATTTGCTACGAATCCCCCAAACAATGCTTATTGGGCATCCAATACGATATTAAGCAGAGAAATCCTAGCCCTGCTAAAGATCTGCGGTGATGGCACTGCTGGGAATTGAACTAGGGTCGCCTTGGGTGTTATTGCAATAGGGGGCGATGTCGGTGCTCGTGCCAGAAAGGCTAACCCCATCAATACCGTGATGAAAATGAAATCCAGCCATTGCAATCCTTTTTAACACATGTGTTCAGAAATTTCCCATGCAACTTTTCAATTTGAAATCCAGGAAGTGGTGAAGCATTTGAAATCCTTAGCATTTGAATAACATTGAATGTGTGTACGTGCACGTCTTATCCACTTACCATCCTCCGGATGAGCCATTCGATGATGGGACATGCCAAAGATCTTTGGCATGGTCAGAAAGGTTGCTGACCATGGCTTCTCTTACGCTACCCAAATATTGGTTTCCAGAATACCCTCCGCACGTCCAGGTCGACCTATCTGGAATAATTTGATAATGCCAATAAAGTTGCAATAGTTCATAGGGAGATCATAACATATCATTATGAGATCTGAGTCTGTGAGCATTAAAAGGGAGGCGGTGAATGGGTTGAAAAACCCAAAAAGCATTAAACACAAATACTGCCACCTTATTAATGCAATTGAATGTTATTGCATGCCCCCCACTGTCACTCTCTTTTCTTTCCAATCCTCACAGAGCAACAACAACATGGCCATGTAACTGACTCTCAGTAGACTCACCTCTCCATGGAGCCTTCACTGGAGGAAATATCACATCAGTGGCTGCTAATGGCATCAATAATAGCTCAGCTATTCTAATCCAATTAGTTTTGCATATACAGTGAGCACAAGGAGGGCTAGACACAGAATGAAGTGGGCCTGTGTATTGCCATTAATGCTAATCTTCTACACATATAACATTATGTGGGCATTATCCAGAACCCATCCTCATGGTTTGTGTTTTATTTCTACTTATTTTTCTCAGCCCATTCTTGCAGCCTGTCATGGATTACTTATTTCAGAGTATTGTGTTTTTTTAATATAACTTAATTTATGAAGTTTCACTAGCGAGTTTGGTTTGCTATGATGTAAAATTATTATTATTTGTGTGGGTCATGAAAAAACTCTTTACTGGATTGGTCTGGACAGTGGAGGAGAAGCAGTAATGGTAAGTTTCAGCACTCTCAATGGGTTCTTTTTGCATGTAGCTTTCTTTATGTAATTGAAATGTTTTGTTTCAAGTATGTTCATGGAAATCATGTGATTATGTCGCTGCCTCTTTTGTGCAAATTATAAAATTTTTGTTCTTGAACATGCACCATAGAAAGATAATTTTGACATGAGTAGGGATGCAAGTAGTAGTATCAAAAGAAGCAGCAGTAGAAGAAACTTGGAGGATCAGCACAACGAAAACAAAGATGACTCTTTAGTTGCTGAAGATTATGTGAAAAGTGATTATGGGATCTCTGATCCACCAACTAGTTCAGGCTGGCTAGCCAAGAAACCAGTGCAATATAGGATTTTCAATCATCCTCCAGCTCCTCCACCTCATCCATGATTTTCATTAAACAGTCCAACATGAAGATGTTTTACAGAGATACTCTTGCCAATGTTTTACAGATATACTCTTGCCATTACTACAAAGGCATGCATTTGAAAATTAGGTATATGATATTTTCAATTTTCAAAAAAGTAGTATTTCTTTAAAAGTGTTTCTCATTGAAGATGGCAAACGTTGACATATGCCAAACCCTTATCAATTTTAGTAACCTTTGTAGCACTAGCTGTATATAAAAGTTCAATATCTTTAATATGACATCTATGTAAAGCACTGTGTTTCCTCAAACCACAGTTATTTCTCATTTTCAGTTTCTATTTCTTTCAAGTTCAAGATTCACCTGAAAATAAAGTTTTCACAACTTTTTCCAGTAAAACCTTTCTGCCAACCCTTAAGTAAACCAGTGAGTGCAGCATGGAAGAATTCTGCCCACCCTAAAATAAACCAGCGAGTGTTAAAAGAGGACTAAGGCTCCATGATTATGGTTAAATATTATGGTATGCTCTACTTTGGCACTCTGCCCAGCACCTCTGCTCTGCATGTGGGTAGACTATTCTGAGATTCAAACGTGTGATGTATTCCGATTGTTGCAGCAGCGGTTGAGGGGTTCCGTACCAACTTCGAGGTGCGTTCATACTATCTCCCAGCTTGGCTGGCAAGGATGACAGGGATCCATGGCTCTCAATTTCATGTTGATTCTAATTCGATTAATTTTCTTGATTTTCCTACATTATAAACAAACAAATGCTGAAACACTCCTCCTCTCCCTCTTTCGATCTCCCTACTGCTCAGTACTTGAAAGATTGCAATGCGGCTATTTGTTCATAAGAGAGGCCGAGACTTCGCCGGTCATCATCATTCAATTCATGGATGAAGACGATCCTATAAGGCAGGGAAAAAACATCACGACAAACTTCTTTGATTAAGTAGATGAGTAATGCTATTGCGAAGAGTACTGCCACAATTGTCGAAGAGCT
Source organism: Pinus taeda (assembly GCA_000404065.3). Taxonomy (NCBI): domain Eukaryota; kingdom Viridiplantae; phylum Streptophyta; class Pinopsida; order Pinales; family Pinaceae; genus Pinus; species Pinus taeda. The sequence goes on from APFE031431731.1 coordinate 38,564, forward strand.
AACTAATACCTGCCACTGTGCGTCCATAATTACTTGATTTCTGTTTCCAAATGTATAACGTGTCTTAGGTGGCGATTTTTTTGTTTGTTTGAAGAATGTCTTGAGTTTATCTTCTCTAATTTATCAATGAGGTACGTGTTTTATATCCCTCAGGCATTTTCAAGACCAATATATAAGCCGACACATATTCTCGGTGATTTTTTTTTGTCTTAAAATATATTAAGTGTCCCCATGGGGTTACATGGACTTTCAATGTAAGTTGTAACTAAAATTCATTGTCCCTGTCTAATAATATTAGACATTAGACATTAATTGGAGGTAACATTGATAAAATTATGAGCTCAATGTTGGCATTATGATGCATGTGTTGTACTTGATGGCAACCCTCTCATAGAAGATCATCTCACTTGTATACATTCAGATGAATCTACAAATATCAGATGTGACAGAGTGCATGGGTTACCGGACAGCAAAAAGGGATCAGATGACAGTTCACAAGTAAGCTTTGCCATCAAGTCCAAAGGGGGAGATTGTTGGCATTATGGTTAAAGTGTTTTCCTTCATGGCAAATCACTCAGATGATAAATTATAGTGCAGCAAAGTTATTTTCAAGTTCACGGAATTTTATGCAGAGAAAAGTTTACTTCATGTAGAGAAAAGTTCATGTAATTTTATGCAAAGAAAATATTTCATGTAGAGAAAAGTTCACGGAATTTTATGCAGAGAAAAGTTTATTTCATGTGGAGAAACGTTCACGCACTTTCATGGTTGGTTCATGGTATTAGTCCCACAGTTTTTGATCCTATGGTTTTGGGCCGTGGTATTGGTCCATGATTTGAGGAAGAGCATGCCTATATAAAGCAAAGGAGATCATTTGGCTTGGGTATGCTTTTGGGTTGAATATCTTAAGATCTGAAATATTGGGTTATTGTTTCAAAAGCTCGATCTATATGAAAGTGAAGTGGAAAGCGAATCTATGAAAGGTGATCTCTCGAGCGCTGCAGCTGCGGAAGTGCAGAGGCGCCACAGAAGGCGCAGTGCGGAGATGCCACAGAGGCACCACAGAAGGCGCAGTGCGGAGACGCCACAGAGGCGCCATAGAAGGCACAGTGCGGAGACGCCACAGAGGCGCCACGGAAGGCGCAGTGCGGAGATGCCACAGAGGCATCATAGAAGGCGCAGCGCGGAGGCACCACAGGAGATGCCACAAAGGCGCCACAGAAGGCGCAGTACGGAGACGCCATAGAAGGCGCAATGTAGAGGTGCCATAGAAGGCGCAAAGCGGAGGCACCACAGGAGACGCCACAGAGGTGTCACCGAAGGCGCAGTGCGGAGGCGCCACAGAAGGCGCAACTGCGGAGGTTCGTGGTGCCACAGAAGGCGCAGCTACGAAGGTGCGCAGCGCCACAGAAGGTGACGTGCGTAGAGACGCAGGACAGAGAAAAGGAAATTGCGTATCTGTCTTAAGATTTTTTGTTGACTGATTTTTTTTGTTGATAAGGTGTTCTGGGTTTAGTTTACTGTTATTGTGAATCTGGTTATCTGGGTGACTTACTGGTACTTGATGATCATTTGATGTTTATGGATCCAGTTTGAAAATTTATGAAAAGTGGTCCTTGAAAGAAAAGAAGTAGGGGGTTGTAGCTCCCTTCCAGGAGAGACTGGAAAACGAGAGAGAGTTGTAGCTCTCTGCAGGTTGCACTGCGTACTGGTAAAGGACTGCACCAGTACAAGACCATTGTAAAAGGAGTTTCTAATTTGAAAGAAGATAGAGACATATTGCAGCAGGTGGTTTTCACCCACATTGGGTTTCCACCTTATATCTGGTGTTCTTTGATGTGACTGTCTGATTTTCTTGTTCATGCTCATTATTTATGGTATTGGTATGCAAAAATAATTCAAAGTATAAATAAGAAAGATTTGGTAAAAGAATTAGATAATACTGATTCACCCCCCCTCTCAGTATTTTCCACAAAATAATGATAATCATACAATATTTAAATAAATCAAGAATATGTCTCAAGATATTGCATCTATCTTGAACACAGAATCACTTTGGTTGAGTAAATATATCAACTACACACTAATCTAGGAACCTAACTAGTTAGAGATAATCTCTCAACCAACTAGACCTAAACAAACTCCCAAGTTTGAGGAACAGTCTCATTCTAGAATACACAAGAAAGAATAAATCCAAGTTTAATAATTTTAATTATTTTGAATATTTTGGTCTTATTGATTGTTTTATGTGTGAGTGAGGCTAACATTCCCTGCCCAATCATAAGTCCAAAGTAAGAACTCGGTACCATTTCCAATTCTTCATGCTGAAACTGCTAAGTTGATCCTCAATGAAGAACTTCTTGAAAAACTACCAAAACCATATGCCGAAAACTCCAACCTGAAGAGAGCAAACTAAGAGAAGTGAATCGGATGTAAGTCTGATACAACTCTAAAAATTGCTTGAAAACTCCATCAAATGCCAAGTTGTAATGTGAAAGGATTCATATATTTGTTGCTTGGTCCAATGACCAAAATAATGTCCACAAATTCTCTCAATCATCATCCCAATTGCTTTCCACTGGAAAATGTTGATGCCCACCCATAGATTTGTTGATGCCCACTGGCAGATTTGATGATTCCCACTGGTAGATGTGATGATGTCCACTGGAATATTTTTTTAGTTTGTCAAAACTTTTAGTCTAACAACAATCTTCAATTCCATAATCATTTCCCCCCTTTCTCAACTGAAAGGAGAGACAATCATCTACATTTGATTTTTGAACTCCCCCCCTTAAGGTGTAGGAGAGTTTCTCTTTTTAATTTTTCAGGAAACTTTATCTTTACCTCTGTCTTAAGTAGAATGTAGGACTTTTGCGGCTTCTTGAATTCTTGATTCCATTTCCAAGGGTTTATCCATCCATAAATAACTGTTATTTTAGTTTTCTTTTGCATTCGACATTTTTCTAATAGATGATTTGTCTTCCCACAATGAAGACAAGGATGGAGGTCGAAACATTTACTCTCTATATGACCATTTATCTTACAATGGTTACACATAACAAGATTCTGGGCATTTTTTAGAAAACCTGCACTTACAAACTGAAATGGTTTTGAAAAATTTGGAACATAAAAGGTGTTTTCTTTTTTGTATCCCAAGCCATGTTGATCTTTGTTGAAACAAATTTCTTCCCAAGGTCTAATCACCTTCTTGGAAATATCATTTTCTTGTTGTTCTTCACACCTTCTATTGATGTTGATATCATGTGCTTGATTCATTAAGTCATTTGTATCACACTGAGCATCAGTCATCTCTTTTAACAATTCATCTGTATCGCATGTTGCATCGAACTTTTTCAATTATATCTTCAGTACAACTAATTGCATCATTTAGTAGCATAACTTGTTGGATGAGATCATTTGTGTCACAACTTTCATCAACCTAGTGGATTAGATCATTTGTGTCACAACTTTCATCAAATGCTGAATAAGGCCATCTATTTCACAAATTGCATTTCTTGTTTGGATGAGGTCTTTTGTGTCACACGCTGCATCTATATTTCTTATACATTGTGCATCAAGTAGATCTTTTTTCACTCAATTTTATCTGGAGTGCATTAGTGAGTTGTCATTTCATATCTAGTTCATTTTGAAGATATTTTGTTGCTTCTAATGTGTTAGTCATATGATTGGTTATGTTTTGATTTTTTTTTAACTTCCATTTAAGTACTTCATTTTTGTTGTGCAATTCATGATTACACTCTTTCAATTCTTTAATTTCTAGCTCTGCACTTTAAAGATGTTTTCTTCCTTTACCCATTTTGGTCTTTAACACCCTCGCTTGTACTCGGTCACTTGCTTTTATGTTACCTTAGCATGTCAAATACGACTGAAAATGCACCCAAATTAATGACTTCTTATTTGACTGTTAATAACTCAACCTCGATCAATTTAAATTAATGGTTAGTTTAGTGTGTCGAGCTCCACCGTTCATGCACCCAATTACAATCAATGACTCTTAGCTTGACCTTGACTTTGACTCTTTACTCACTTACATTACAAGTGACTTTAAATCTCAAAACCCCATTAAAAATGACTTCAAATGCACCCAATTACAATCAATGACTCTTAGCTTGACCTTGACTTTGACTCTTTACTCACTTACATTACAAGTGACTTTAAATCTCAAAACCCCATTAAAAATGACTTCAACTTTGTCTCAAACATCAAACTCCCAAGACATTTCATAGAATTTTGATATTTGTAGTATTGAAAATTCTGGTGTCAAAAGATGCCAAATACCAAATAAAGAGAATAAAAAATGAAGAAAATTGTTGCTTTGGCCTCACCAAATGGAAAGATTTTTCATGAAGAATATCCCTTAGAGGAATGAACAAAGAGGTGTGGAAACTTGCACAAATCAAACAAATATTGTCCTACCTCAACTCGATGCCTCCATCAATATGCACTTCCTCTTCGACTCAATGCTTTTTTTATGTGTATGTAGTCTCCCTTGTGTATGAGGATGCATGTTCTGATGTGTCTGTGAATGTGTGCTCTTCTTCTCTACTTCTTTCAACAACCTGCAATAATTGCGATCAATTTTTGCAGCATGGTAACTCTCTTCGTGGATTTCTTTATAACACATGACTACCACTTGCAAGACTTTCACCTCAAGACTTCATAAATCTTTGTCGCATGGAATCGAATGCATTAGAAAATGGTTTGTTTCTTATAAGAGATAGTGGATATGAGATGGAAATCAAAGGAAATCCTGGAAGCAGGCTTTCACCCTACGCACAGTGCTCAATTTGGGTTCCACATTGTTGGGTCACGAGCTAGTTGACTTCCACAGGGATCTCCACGCAAGTGTTGGGCGCATTCACAAGCTAAATTCTTTTTTTGAAACTACTTTTTGAAGCATTTTGGAAATTTAAAACCAAACAAACAATTGTAAGTAAGGTTAATAAAGATAAACGCACCTTCTTTCACCATGCATGAATTCCAAAATTGCAAGTTCAACTGACACTTGTAGTGGTCATGGATTTCTTGGAAGTGTGTAATATATTGCCAATATGGATGCACACATAGTCAGGATTTATTCAGCTAAGCAAAGAATTCATTGCAGTGAGAGAACAATAGTTTCATAGTTTCATGGGAATTGTCAGTAGTTATGCTTACCCGATGTTGTTGAGATTACTTCAACCTCTCCGAGTGGCACTCTCTTTCTGCACGTTCTCTCTCAGCAACATGCAACTACCATTTCATTGGATCGTCTTAATCGAGCTTCTTGGAATTCGGTGCAAAGGTCATTCAAAAGCTCACAAATTGTATCATGTATATATTTTTCGTGATTTAGACTCAAAATTTCCACCAATTAAATTGGTTTCCTGGAACTTCCAGAGAGAAAGGGGAAGTAACGAAGTGGAATGAAGGCCCACTTATTAGAAAATTTCTCTCAAATTTCTGACAGGTGATGCTGACTGATTTTGATTGGATTCACAAGTGCTAGTGTCAGGAGTGATATTGGAGAGCAGTGGTCTCTACCAATGCAACAACAATTGGTGTCTCAGTAATGGAGGATTTAACGAAGTCTCCGGCAATGATAGTCCTTTTTGAAGTAGGCGACAAAACCTTTATTCTCAATGATGATGAGAAACTCTCAGAGCTAAACAAAATTCTGACTACCAACTTTTAGGGAAGATTGAGAGATGTAGATGATGGTAATATTACCATGGACTACACTGGAGAAGGTGTTCTTTTTATAGAATTCGATGTCAATATTTACTTGGAAGACTTTGGTGATCTGTATTCACCTATTCCTTGTGGAGATGAATTTATAAATAATGTTCTGGGATACGAAAACATTGCAGACTCTCCAGTTCTTTTGATTCGGGTAACACGTTCAGATGCAGAGGCTTTGTATTTGGTTTGCGATCCAACCACTGCATGAGTGATACCTTGGAAATCAACCAATTTATACAATCTCTAGGAAAAATAACGAGAGGGGCAGAGAGTCCCATGGTTCTTCCAGTTTGGAATAGAGAAATATTGCGGCCTAGAGTAAAAGCTACTGTGAAACTCCCCCACCATGAATATCACCATGCAGCTCAAGATGAATATGGGAAAATTTTTGCGCCTCCTGAGGAAATGAATGTGAAATACCTCTTCTTTGTTTCACCATAAATTGAAGCTTTGAAATGGAAGATAGAAAGTGATGAATAATGCACCACATTCGAAGTGTTATATGCATGCTCTTGGAAATCGCGAACAAAGGATTCCAAGTCTTCCACGACTTCACATGGCCTTCACCGGCCTCAACTCCTTAACTAAAAGTTGTCAGTGGCTCAAAATATTCCCGTGCAACTCCAAAGATCGAGTCTACTCCAGTCAACTTATGTGAAGAGGAGCTTTTCAGTTATTATATGGCCATATTTTCAGCTATAGAACCACGCAGCAATTTTCCTTTCCATGAATATTCAACACTACAAGTATTTTTCACTCAGGTTCGCAATCGAACTGTATGGAGTGCCTGGTAAGTAACATCCATCTCCGGGGCTTGAGCCTCAGAGAAAATCCTATTGGTTTGGCCACGCTCCCTAGAACTGTGATGGCTACTACCACAATGTATTGACATGGTGAGAAAGACAATCCACCATATGATATATTCCCCAAGATGACCACGAGTGCAACTCCCCCGTAATTCTGACAAAACAAACTTCACGGGGGTTATCAAAGTATTCTGACAACATACATGGACTTCAAAGCCTCCCTTTTCCATAATACTAGTGCACCAATAAAACCTCTTGAGCACCTGAAGGGGGAATAGAAAAACACTGAGAACTTTCGACAAGCCATTTCCAAAGCCATGAGAAAGAAAAAACCAAGAGAGGGAGACAAGAGGCCTACATCTTAACAACTTGAGGAAGACACAAAATAAACATAATTGAATGGAGAAAACGAGACTAACTAACCACTGACTTAATCTAAGAGAGGAACTGAAAACCTATAATCATCCAATAATTGACCAAAACAATAAAGCAAAGCTATAAAATCCAGGAGCATGGAATTACCTCAATTTTCGACCTTTGGCAATTGGAGGTGCCTAGTCACAAGCCAACACATGGTTGGTGTGCCTTCCACTTATTCCAATCCAAGCTAGGCATTGCGTAAGAGTTAATTATCTTCCTCGAGCTAGAAGCTATTAATCTTTGAACTTGCCTTCCCCAACCATTATTTCCCACTGGAAACTACCACTCATTCCAATAATTTCCAATAGTAACACTAAGAACCAGGCTTACAGGGTGGCCAGTAAAATTCCCTTGCAACCCTTGGATAACCCACGCATATTTCATAAGCAAACTCCTTAGAATAAGGATCAAGAGATATGTATAGGGTCGAGGCATCATAAACTCCATTGAAGACACATGTATGGTGCATAGGGTGTATGTCATACCACCCCCTTATTATTATTGTGAGTCAGTGGAGTGGTGCCTCCCCCCAATAATTGTTTTTGGTTCTTCAAAGGCATATACAAACTAATCCTTTCATAGTATTTTATCCCTCCCTTGGGTTCAAAAAAATACCCTCCCTCGTGCGCAAAGGTATTTAAGACATTGATTGAACCTAAACATTAGAATGTGAGTAGTTGCAGAGAGATTAATAGAGTTAATGTAGCTAGAGGAATCCATATTTTTAGCAAATTTTCACCAATCTTGACTATGGCAGGGGTGGAGGTAGAAATTAAAGAGCCCGATTGATGATCTCATACATTATAAAGGAAAATTGTCCCATAAGGCTCAAGCTAGGGTTATTGACAATACAAATAAAATAAAGTTATAGACTTAAAGAAAGTCATAATGCACACAGGGGATTATAAATCTAGTTTGATTGGTTCCATTGTGTTGCAGTTATGATAATTTAAAATTTTCAAAGGGTTTCAAATTACCTTTGAATTTGCTGCAGAGGGAATCCCCAAATTGGACTTTACTACAAAGGGCCTCACCAACTTCAAATTCATTGCATATGGCCTAGCAAACTTTGAATTCCTTGCCTACCTTTTCAAAAGTATCCAAGTCCTCTCTGAACAATCTTTATCGCCCATGCATGAAAGGAGATGCTAAAACCAAACTAAAACCCAATTTGCCTCATTCCATCAAATTTAGAGGAAAACCTCTGGTTGGCTCCAGCTCAAACTCATGTCATTGACAAAAAGAACCCTCTTCATTCATCTCTGGCTCTTACTCTAATTTATGACATAAAAGCCTAATTAACAAACCCTCATTCTATTTGTAGAGGTGCATTGCATAAATAATGCCCTCCCCACTCCCCTGAATTATCTCCCATATTGAACAAAACCTGAATCCCCACTCCCACTTGCCTGAATCATCTCCCAACAATCAATGAACAAATCCCACTCCCTAGAATTGTGTCCTAACCAGTGAATCAACCTGCGCTCTATTCTGGCTAGTGTACTCCCCACTCTGAATTATGCCTCAAAAACCACTGGTACTCCCTACTCCCCCATTGAATAACCTCTATCAAGGCCAGTTTTGCATTATCCCCACTCCTTCTCCTACCAATATTTTCCCAATATGCTAACCCTGCGCGGAATACTAACCCAACAATATATGTCAAATAGAAAATGTAATACATGGATCTTTGTAATATCGTTGGAAATAATATATTTATCCACTTTAATATCATATTGTCTATGATATTATCATATTTTCATAGGATAATATTATATGATAAATGTAATAAAACATTTACAATATATAACCTTTGAAACACACACACACACACATAATAAAACATTTTTGCATTACAATATTATATTAAATTAACTGTCAAGGTATCGGGTTTCACTAGCTTAACTACGAAGACACCAGGTTTCATTAGCTATGACGAAAAACTTCCATGAGAGAGTGGGCTCCATATTTTATAGTAAAGTTTCATAATGGAGGAAATCTACCCTATAGATCAATTTTGGATTAATCAGTGTAATTTCATCACTTAGGAATATGTCATGGATCAAGTTGGACAGATGTCGTAGATTTCACACTAGCTTATATGTTATAGTCCCTTTCCTTTTTTTTGAAGAATAGATTACCAAATGGTCTAATATAATGACACATTAATAGAAACCATAAGGTATATAACAAGAAACAATATATATATTAATGTCCAAAATCCAAATTACCAATTGTTAGGTCACTTTTATTTGTGCAACTAATTATTTAGATGTGTTTTTTACTGAATGACCAAATTAGTCATTTATAGTTGTATTGCAAAAAAATAATAGAATTTAGCCATTTTTAGTTGTCGTGACTGAAATTTTTAGTTACATAGTCATTTATTTGCCAAATTCTAGTAGTGTTACCAACAAACTCAAGATTATATGATAGAATCACTTGTCTCAAGCTTATAACTATTGTGTCAATACTCATCGACTCATGAACACATTTTCACTCCATAGATTTGCTTCGTACATCCCACATTTTCATGTATTCTCTCAATGCATTACCAAACATATTTAATCTCATGAGTGTATTATTCATTCATTTAAACTTTGTTCGAAATGACAACTTATTGCATTCACACATTATTACTATTTTACTAAACCTTTTTGTATTGACATTTTTGTGCCTTAACCATACCCTTTCTTGGGCATCCATGTAATACATGCATTAATTTGAAAAATAAATGACATAAAATTTAGTTGAAAGGAATTCTTATCCAATTCCTTTACCTTTTTACCTTTGCTTGCTACTTTCCCTACTTACTTGGCCACCATCACATGCATTCTTAGCTAAGATATTTTCAAGGAGTTCAATTGGTTTCTTAGCATACTTGATGTTGCAACATTTAGAAACCACTGAAATTATCTCAACCTCACACATTAGTCACAACTCTATCATTTCATCTACTCACACACAAGTTTCAATGAATATGCATAGAGGGAATTTACACTATGTATGTAATTTACACATTCAAATAATGCCTTCAATCATACGCCTAAACATGTGTGTATACATCTTGTCATGCATGTGTCATGCTTGCACGTATTCCATGCTATCCATACACATTTATTTTTAAATTTAGTTTTAAACCTCTATTGTTTTAATTCACATGACAAGTCTCATACACATAAGCACACTACTCTCTTTCATGTGGTAGTTAACAACAAGGGATAACTCTTGCAAACTTTCCATATGAACATTCCATGTGACATGGAATTTATTAGGTAACCTTACTGTATTACCCAAAACATTGCAAGTATCAACGTCTATTTTCTTACTATTATTACATTCATATTATTTTCATAAATTAAATATATCATCCAAGCACAATTTTAAATTAAGGGAAAATCCCCTCTTAAGCCATTTTCACAGTTGTGACTTCATTCCCCATCTGGTTCTTATTGACCCAATCAAGGCCTACTTGATTGATCCTTTATCCACATTTTCACTCTAATCCAACTTTGCAAGGTGGGTTTCTAATCTCATTAGGAATTCACATAGATTGGTTAAACAATTAGAATATGGAGTCCATTGTCTAGGTGGTTTATCAACTTCCCTCTAACAGAAAGCACCAAGGTGGTTGACTAGTTATACCTATAGCAAGCATCAGATGATTTATCATTTGTTTCTTAGCAGTAAGGAGTAAGCACCACAATAAATCACTATTTTCTCTGAGTTCATTCACAAGGATTCACCTAAGGTTTAGATGGGGTATTTCTCAATCTTAGGAGTTGGAATCCACTACCCAAGTGGTTTATTAGTTATCTTTTCATAGCATGCACAAAAGGGGTCTGATGTCCATTGTCTAGGTGGTTTATCAGCTAATTATAAACACCATGGTGACCCAAAATTCCTTATATAGGTGGTTTATTAACTACACAGTAAGCACCACAATGATTCAATATTCCATTGAGCCTTCCATTGGTGACAGAAGCTTCAACAACATAGTCTAGTGGCCTCACACACAAACACTTGTCTCGATACTCCTCCTTCTAGGACTCCAGTCTTCAACAACGCAACCCAAGGAGAAGTGCACTGACAGTGACTATCACAAGATGCATATGTGACACTTGTATCATTCTCTCATCAAAACCTTATCTTCCATTTCCTTTATTCCACAAGGCTACATATAACACCTTCATTGGCTTCCCAATTATGTTGTTGACCGGTCCCTAGTTACATGTTCCCCAATAACCACTATTAGTCATCTGAATCATGTTATGATATTAGACTACTCTGAGTCTTTATCCATGCACATCCATTATTGTATGCAGCTAGCATATCTTCATGCGTGTAGCATATCATTATTTATCTATTCAATGGAATGCATCTTTGAACTTTCGCCTCTTGCATTTTTATAATTCCTATGCTATTATTTATTAGCATATGACAAATTCTAAAAAATATTAAAGAAAATGATCCAGGTCCGGGTGTGATGAAGGACTCTTCCAAGACCTTTTACTTTCGTGATGTGTTAAATTGCATTTTTATAAGAACATTAATGAATGCATCTGCATGTTGTAAAGAAGAGGAACATGAAAATCATCAGCAACATAAAAACATAAACCGTTGATAATGGAGTTCGTCCAGGAGGGACTACGTCTCCAGGCCCCGGTTCAAGATGGTGTAGGCCGCTGCATTAAGCGTTGTCAATAGTGATGATATACATAAGGGTGATGTCGCTATCATACAAGGAAAATTCCCTCACGTAGGAGTGGCTCCAAGAGATGTTCCGTTACAAGAAATCTCAATCAAAAAAGACTCCTATCAGTATGACACAAACTCATGCATGATGAGAATCCCGCCAACATGGCGTAAAAGGTTTCTCAATGCAAACATGCATGATGACAGCATGAGTATCCCATCAACATACAACAAAGGGATCTCAAAACATAACATGACGAATCATGACAACAAGTACATCACATAGACAATTCCGCATCACATCAAGCAAGGAATCATAAAAACAAGTAAGAAACAAGATCCCGCATCAAACATCAAGCAAGGACCTGTGTAGCACAATGCATAGCAAAATAAGTACATGAATGTTGCATATACCTCACAACCAAGGGCCATCTGAAGAAGTGGATGTCAAGCTGTTGAAGCTATTCGTGCCATTGATCTCACGGCATCAAGGAAATGGCTGCTCGCACATGAATGTTGACACTTTCATTCCACTTAGAAAAGTGGCTAAAAAATAGAATGAGCAAATGAAAAATTGGAACGCACCATCATATTTGTGACGTCGAACATTGAAAATTCGATTGTCCAATTTTTGAATTCTGAGCAATTGAAAATCTGGGGCTTAAGGAATCTTTTAGATTACCCCTAGAGTCCTCAAATATTCTGCTCCATGGGTGGACTAGAAATCTACAACTCGAAAGGCGAATCTGATCTTGCCATTGTGATCCCTGTGGGAAACCATGAAAAACTACTGTAAACTTGACTATATTTCGACATGGAGAAAAATTACCTCCTCAGGAAAATTTCAAGGATCATGGTTCCGCTGCTTGTTTTTGCAGCAATTATGGTTCCACCTGCATACTGAAAAATGGCCGAAAATGCAAAACTTTGATGGAGAAACGGACAGCGCCATTATGTTTGTGGCGTCGAGAAAAAAGTGCCGAAACAATATAAAATTTGTCAAAATCTGACAAAGTGAAATTTCACCCCTCCTGCAAAATGTTGCCTCGAACTGTGTGCCAAGATTCTGCCTCCTCTATATCAAAATCCATGCCTGCTCCTAGTTCCTCCATCTATCCTGTGCACTGTACAAATTGGGTTTTTATATAAATTTGTTGGCAGATTAAATAAGAAATTCGTTTAGGTGGATTGGTTAGGATTACACATTATAAGGAGGAGGTTGATGGTCAAACCCTGACCCCTCCATTTTAATACCCCTTTTGTTTCAACCGCATATATATTTCTTTGCGGGGGGTCAGGTCCGCATTGGGTGGCTCGCCCATAGTCTCTCCCCATCATGCATTCATTTCAACCGCAATTTTATGGTTCATTAAAGTTTGGTTTTATCACATTAATGGGGGGTGTTGGTACATGCTTTAATGGAGGGTTTTTTGGTTGGGTGGTTGGGTTCGTGCCTCAAGGGCCTGCCCACCCCCATTAACATTTTTAACATGATACGGTTATGTGAGTTGGGGGGGTGGCGGGGTTGGTGGCCCCGACCCCCCCCCCCCCTTTTTTCGTTATAAAAACAAACATGCACATTTTTGAAAATTTGAATTTAAGTCGTAGGAGGCTTTTAACGAGGTCACAAATTCAACGGGAATCCGGTGGGTGGGTTCTGTCAAAATTGTGGCCTCCTTAAGCCTGTCCAGTCAGCAAAAAGTTAACCCAACTTTGATTGCTTCTAACTTTCGCATATGGACTCGGTTTGACGAACCATTCACACCGCCACGATCAAGACAACAAGATATACGCTTTGGTCCTATTTTGAGAATAATCCAAACACTTTGATTTTTGAGCTTTCCTGAGTCCTCTTTGTTCTGTGTGGGTCTCTGGAGCCACATGGATCAATCCTCCCCACTGAGGAGCTTTTGGTCCTCCAAAAGAATAAAAAATAATCTTCAACTTCTCTATACCTTGTCTGCATCACAAGCATCCTAAATGGCCTCGCTTCCATCTCCTTCACCTTTGTTCTTTGGAGCCTTAAGCAATGAGCCGACCCCTGCTACCTCTGCAACCTATAGTACATTGTTTTGCAATTACATGCTTGTCTTAACTGACCAACTAATGACCCAAGCGTCCCAGACTTGCCACAAGTTTATAACACATACTCGGTGGTCACGTTTACAACAAGATGGACACATATCATTGTTACTTCAATAAGTGATGGAAAACCAATCATCACTGCAACACATGATCTACAATAAGAAGGCCAGACACTATTTGCTTTGACAAGTGATGGAAACACAACATCACTTTCAAAGTGTAAAATGCAACTCAAAGTAAGACTAGACATCATTGTTGCTGAACAAGTGATGGAAAACACATCACCACTTTTACATTTTAAAATGCAACAAAGTATTTACAAAAGAATGACCATGAAACACTAACATGTCTAGAAACCATTTTTCACTTATTAAGGTGAATGGGTCGCCTCCTTGCAGCAGTTTTGCTTGTCGAACAACTGCTTCATCAGGTTCATGCACCGACACTTTGTCTTTAAGGCGCTGCTCTGGATGGAGCCTCCAACAAGTGGCTCTTTGATGGCCATTTCTATTGCAATGACTGCGATAGGTTTTCTTCCTCCTTTTCTGCTTAACATGTTTATTTAACTGCTGTTGAGGGGGTTTTTCACGCCTCATCCTTTTGTGTGTTGCCATTCTTTTCCAACACTTAGAAAATGTATGGTTATGTAATCCACAAAAGGTACATGTTTTTCGATGCCATGTTTTACGTTCATCATTAAAAACATGATTATAATCGAAATGAAAATTTGCATGTCGAAAGTGGTTATACCTTTCCTTGTTGTCTCTAGTGTAATTATGGCAATGAGAACTTGCCTCATCTCTTTCCCTGCAATGGAAACTGCCATGGGATGATGGGGATATTTTCCCATCATTCTCTTTCCTCGATGATTTCGACGATGTCTCAGAAGAATCTGACACCTTAGAGCATTCGCCTTTAGTGTATCTCGAGCCTACAAATTGAGGTCTCTGCATAACCTCCAAAGGTTGAGTTATGCCTTGGTTATTAGCACCAAGTTCTTTTTCCTTCTCGTGCTTCATCCCGGTAAGGAGCCCCATGTTTGTCCCTGTAATTGGGATCTCCAAATCTCCAACAACAATCACACTATGTGAAGAAGAAACTAAAAGGAAATCAACATCTTTTACCTCCTCTGTCGACTTGGAAAGAACTGATGAGGGATGATCATCATCTATTGTTGGCGGTTCGCTAACTGTCGTGGCGCATTCCCCAACTTCCTTTCTGACATACCTAAGTCTTGTTCGACATGCAGGTAATTCCTCTACTTTGATGGGGTTGACAATGCCTTTGCCATTCACGCCCAGGCCTTTTCCTTCATACCCCAATTTCCTCAACAATTTGGAGCCAATTCATGTGGTATGATTTTAAAAAACAGTGAAATATCATTAGAAAACACACATGAATTCAGAGAACTACTGTTTACCTCACATGGGTCACACTGCAACTTTCCAAGGCCTCATCCTTTGCTTGAAAATGTTGTAGAAAACTATGTTTCTCCTCTTTCTCTTCATGTAGACGCATCTTCAATTCAGCGTTCTCTGTTTGAATATTTTGGTTGTTATGCTTCAGTTCTTCCAGGGCCTCTTCTGTGGCTCGCAACTGAAGTTGCAATCACTCCTTTTCCTCTATCTCTTTCTGTAGAGTTTCATACATGATTTCCACCCTTTTGGAAATTTTGAGCATCGTCTCATACATCGCTTTTTCATCCTCTGTCGCTGCACATTCCATTTTTCACGCTTGCAATTCACATCAATGCAAAGACCGCTCTGATACCACTTGATCCAGGTCTGGGTGTGATGAAGGACCCTTCCAAGGCCTTTTACTTTTGTGATGTGCTAAATTTCATTTTTAAAAGAACATTAATGAATACATCTGCATGTTGTAAACAAGAGGAACATGACAATCATCAGCAACATAAAAACATAAGCTGTTGATAACGGAGTTTGTCCAGGAGGGACTATGTCTCGGGGCCCCAGTGTCAAGATGGTGTACGCTGCTGCATTAAGTGTTGTCAATAATGATGATGTACATAGAGGTGATTTTGCTATCATACAAAGAAAATACCCTCACGCAGGAGTGGCTCCAAGAGATGTTTTGTTACAGGAACTCTCAATCAAAAAAGACTCCTATCAATATGACACAAACTCATTCATGATGAGCATCCCGCCAACATGGCATAAAAGGAATCTCAGTGCAAACATGCATGATGACAACATGAGTATCCCATCAACCTACAACAAAGGGATCTCAAAACATAACATGACGAATCATGACAATAAGTACATCACATAGACGATTCCGCATCACATCAAGCAAGGAATCATAAAAATGAGTAAGAAACAAGATCCCACATCAAACATCAAGCAAGGACCTATGCAGCACAATGCATAGCAAAAGAAGTACATGAGCGCTACATATACCTCACAACCAAGGGCCATCTGAAGAAGTGGATGTCAAGCTGCTGAAGTTGTTCGTGCCATCGATCTCACTGCATCAAGGAAATGGTTGCTCGCACATGAATGTTGACACCTGCATTCCACTTAGAAAAGTGGCTAAAAAGTAGAATGAGCAAATGAAAAATATGAATGCACCATCAGATTTGTGACGTCGAATAGTGCAAGATCAACTGTCCAATTTTTGAATTTTGAGAAATTGAAAATATGGGGCTTAAGGAATCTTTTAGATTCCCTTAGATTCCTCAAAGATTCTGCTCCATGGGTGGACTGGAAATCTGCAACTTGAAAGGCGCATCTAACCTTGCCATTGCGATCCCTGCAGAAAACGATGAAAAATGGTTGTAAACTTGACTATATTCCGACATGGAGAGAAATTATCTCCTCAGGAAAATTTCAAGGATCATGGTTCCGCTCCCTATTTCTACAGCAATCATGGTTCAACCGGCATACTGAAAAATGGTCGAAAAATGCAGAACTCTGATGGAGAAACGGGCAATGCCATTGTGTTCGAGAAGTGTTGAAACCATATAAAATTTGACAAAATCTAACAAAGTGAAATTTCACCCCTCCTGCAAAATGTTGCCTTGAACTGCATGCTAAGATTCTGCCTCCTCTATATCAAAACCCATGCCCACTCCTGGTTCCTGCATCTGTCTTGCGCACTGTGCAAATTGGGTTTTTATATAAATTTGTAGCAGATTAAACAAGAAATTCGTTTAGGTGGATTGGTTAGGATTCCACATTATAAGGAGGAGTTTGGGTGGTCAAACCCCAACCCCTCCATTTTAATACTCCTTTTGTTTCAACCGCATATATATTTCTTTGCTGGGGGGTCAGGTCTACATTGGGCGGCCTGCCCCATAGTCTCCCTCTGTCATGCATTCATTTCAAGCGCAGTTTTATGGTTCATTAAAGTTTGGTTTTATCACATTAATGGGGGTGCTAGTACATGCCTTAATGGAGGGTTCATTGGTTGGGTGGTTGGGTCCACACCCCAAGGGTTGGCCCACCCCCATTAACATTTTTAATATCATATGGTTATGTGAGTTGGGGGGGTGGTGGGGTTGGTGGCCCCCACCCCCTTTTTTTTATTTTTTTCGTTATAAAAACAAACATGCACATTTTTGAAAATTTGAATTTAAGTCATAGGAGGCTTTTTAACGAGGCCACAAATTCGCCCGGAATCTGACCCAGGTTGGCCGGAATTTGGTGGGCAGGTTCTATCCAAATTATGGCCTCCTTAAGCCTACCCAGTTAGCAAAAAGTCAACCCAAATTTTACTGCTTCTAACTTTTGCATACAAACTCGGTTTGACGAAACATTCACACCACCGCAATCAGGACGATGAGATCTACACTCTAGTCCTGGTTTGAGAATAATCCAAACACTTTGATTTTTGAGCTTTCCCGAGTCCTCTTTGTTCTGTGTGGGTCTCTTGAGCCACCTGGAACAGAAAAGTAGTAAAACTAGCAAGGGATAAGTTAAGAGATCCCCCCTCATAGTTATGGTTGCATCACTCATCCATAAACTTTTGCAATTTTGTTGAGTTTCTCTGGAGAATCTAGTCAGCATCTTTCATGTTTATTTTGCATCTTTATCTTGTTGCATCAAAATCAAGTCAATATTTGAGTAACTTCGATGTGTTCATATATACAACAAGATAAATTCACATAAGCACACATGCATGCATAGATATTAATTTAAAACTTAAATTCTTTCTTATACTCGAGCCCATCCAAGTTCAATGTTGGACCTTAGCTCTGAACCACTTTGTCACATACTCTTACACCTCTCATTTCATCTATTCTTGAGCCCATCTAGGTCCAATGTTGAACCATGCTCTAATACCACTTTGTTACATAGTATCAAATCTCCCATTTGATATGTTCTTGAGCCCATCCATGTCTAGTGTTGAACCATGCTCCGATACCACTTTTTCACATACACAGTTCCCTCAATGTCTTACAGAGGTTGAGGTGTACCCAAAATTTCATTTTTCCTTTTACTAGCTTGAAAATAAGCTCCGATACCACTCTGTTATATACCCTTACTAATTTATCCTAACCACACTTGCAAAAACTTTATTTTAGTCTCTCATACATTTTGTCAAGCATTATACATGTAAACCTTTCTTCAAATACCTTGTAGACATCCAATTAAGTAATCTTTTTCTTTTATACATTTTTTCAAACATTTAAATGAAATCAAAGAAAAAACATCGCTCTAATTCCACTCGTAACATGCCATCTGAAATTTGCTACTCAATCATGCAAATTTTGATTTTTGTCTTTAATGTATTTTATCAAATAGATTGTATGCAAATCATAACAAAACACCTTTAACATATTTCTTCAAATTCTTTGCATGAAAATAGGCATAGATCAACTACAACAGTACTATCATAAAATAATGCTAACATACAACAATATTATCCCCATCCACAAAACAACATTTTTCATTGAGGCATTCATCAAACAATTTGTATGCAATGAATCATTAAAACATTTAGGAATTTCTTCAAACACTTTGCATGCAAACTAATATAACAACTTCCTCAAGACATATCTCTTAAATTATAGTAGTTCAAGTTCTGAAAATTGAACTAGATGACCAATGGTAGTTCCCCTCACTGTGGTCCAAGTTTCATCTTATGGAACCTCCTAGACAAAAAATTATAGCATAAATTACAACATGACATGTTTAAAGAAGAACTTAGGAATCTTTTCTCCATCAACTAGTGTTGTTACAAAGTTTAATACATATAAAAAATTTATAACCAAGTAGTATAACAACTACAGCCATGATAAATTTTCTAAAGAGTAAATGGATGTACATATAAGTTTTCTAATTAAATAAACATGCATGTCACTAAATCGGCTATAACAAAAATATGGTTAACACACAAATAAATATTTATCTATTGCAATCGAAATATACTGGAAACTGAAGTAGGGTGAGCCATGTTCCACCCCACCATAAGTTCAATTATGCTACAATTTTTCACACATATGGCCACCCCCGTGCCAGATCTTGATGCCTTGAGGAGAACCTAACTTAGGGGTATTTCACAAACTCATACTCATACCATAATTTAACACTATAAGTGAAGGCCATTCTCCTTCACACATAGAGGAAAATTCAATGGTCATCCTTTTCACCTTTGACCAAGCTCACATTCACAAAAATATCATTCAAGTATGCACAACACAAGGGATACCTTCCTTAATAGTAGTCCCTCAGCCCTTCCCTCTTTAATGCTCTATGTTCCACACACAACCAGGACCATTTCCATTCCTTAGATCCATCTATTCCAAAGAAAAATCAATGCAACACATTCATTTCCTATTACATAAGTTGTCACCAATTCACATACCAATCTGAATTTTGGAGTGAGAGAGGGAAAAAATGAGTGTATGAGAAGAGTGATGGAGTAATGGAGTAATGCTCGGAATAAAAATAAAAAAGAAAAAATCTCCTTAATTTCTTTTATCTTTCACACCTCGATCCTTCACCTTCCCAACCATCACGTTAAAGGACTTATCAATTCAAGGTATGTAATTTCCCTTTAATTCAAGTTTTCCCCCTCCCCAAGGCATCATATGTTGAGTCTCACCATTATCCCACTCAGAAGTTTTGGATTCTTAATATCTAAGCCCTAAGAGTTGTTCAGATATCTAATCAAGAACACTTGGATCAAGAATTAAACCACCTTACTAAAGTATTTAGTAGAATTGGATATAAAAACAAGGAAATTTGTAAAGCCATCAAGAAAGCTAAGAAGAAAATAAACCTCACCTCACCCCACCCCCCTCATGAAGTTGAGAATATGTAACCCTCCAATAGGAAGGCTCATCTGCCATACATTTGTGGTGTCACTGATATGATTGCCAAAATTCTTAGTAAATGGAATATTGGTTCTGTATTCAATCCTCTGAAAATAATCAAGCACAATATGAAATCAGTAAAGGAAAAGATTAATAAAAAAACGCAAAGGGGTTTGCAAGATCAATTTCTCTTATGGTAGAAGCTACATTGGTGAAACTGGAAGATCCTTTAAAATTAGAATTAAGGAACATGAGTAGACATCAAGAATCAACGCTCTCGCACCTCCGCACAAAATCAACACTTCCTCTAGTCTAAACATCATATGCTTGGAAGATAATTCAATTATCTCAATAGAATAAAGTTTAGAGAAGTTTTAGAGATAATCAAACATCCTAATAACCTTAATCAGTTCAGTGGACTTGAAGTAAGTAGAAATTGGCTCCCTCATTTCTAGAGTTTAACAATCCTTATATTTTAAAGAATTAATTAATAATTCCATAATCATGATTATATTAATATATTATTATATTTAATTAATATTAATAGACTAATTAATTAGTTTATTATATTACTATTAATACACCTATTAGTATAATTTCATATATATATATATAAACTTTTAATATATTACTATCATATTAATCACTTCTAGAATAATAATGTTTTACATGCGATACACTTATCTAATATATTATATGGCTATAAATTATTAATATATTCATGAATATATGTTATTAATATTCTAATTCTTTAACATTAATTTACTAAGATAAATTGTTCATTAATTATTATTAACACTTTTATTGATTTTTTTTTAAAAAATATTTAATTATATAAAAACTTGTTATTATCATTAATTTATATTCTTCCACATTTGAACTATGTGTCTGCTAATTTTTAGACATTTTTAGGGTTTGGTTCTTTCTTTTTTGTCGGTTTTTCTTTATTTTTTTATATTTATATTCTATACCTTCGTCTTTTTCTCTCAAACATTTTTGTCTTGAAGATGGGACCTAGTCTGGACTTCAAATATCGACTTATAAACAAAACTATGGAGCATATTCTGGAATTCTCTTCTTCAAACTCTACCCACAGAAACTTACAAACAAGAATCTATTGATTGTCCCCTTTCTTCAGCTCTAAGATTTTAATTAATAAAAAGAAACATTGCATCATATAATAGAGTTTGACATCATGGCATCCTTGTTGACACCCCATCATTATATGTTCTTAATTACATTACAAACTTTTGGGTAATGAAAGGGGTGTCACATCATCCTA
Organism: Pinus taeda; assembly: GCA_000404065.3. NCBI lineage: Eukaryota > Viridiplantae > Streptophyta > Pinopsida > Pinales > Pinaceae > Pinus > Pinus taeda. The sequence goes on from APFE031431731.1 coordinate 59,871, forward strand.
GGTTGTATCCATTGATATGGGTAAACAAGGATGTAGAGAAAACGATAATGAAATTGTGCAATATTAAATTGTTGTAAATGTTGACTATATTGATGAAGTGGAATTGGATGCATTTCCCCTTGACATATGCGTAGTATTATCTATATGCATCTTCGTATATATGACAGATGCAATTTTCATGTGGATAGCCAACCAATGTTGCTTGATGAAGGATGGGAAATCCTACATCATCAATGCAAAGAAAGGCTAGTTGGAGATATCCCTAGTAAGAGTCGTCCAAGCAAAGAAAAATATTATATCTAGTAGGAAACATGTTTTAATTTCTTAAGAGAAAATCATTATGATGATGAATCAATACGAGAAAAGAAATCACTAAAGTGGTGTATTAAAGAGAAAAGGCATCTATTGGAGAAGTTGTTACAATCATATAGAGGAGTGTTCCTAGAACCTAAAGGGATACCACCCAAGAGGAAGGTGAAGCACAAAATATAATTATCTCCAAATTCTCGATTGCCAAATATCAGGCTATATAGATAGTCCATTCTATAATCAAATGAAGTGAAGAATAAGTTGGACTAGCTACTAGAGTAAGGTGTGATTCAACGAAGGACCTCACCTTGTGAGTCCCCCATAATGATTATACCAAACAGGGATAATAATTAAAAAAATTGCATCAATTATAGAGAATTAAACAATATTATTCTCGAGAGGTTAGGTTTAGGCTTAGGTGCATTTTAGTTTTCCTTTCGCATCGAACCATCCTTGAATTTTTCTTTTCATTTTGATTTTACATTTGCTCTATTTTCTTGTTCTATGTATTTCTTATTGTGTCATCTTTTCTTTGTTTAATAATGTTGTGCATGAAAACTAATTTATTTGGTTGGAAGAGAACAATGTGGTGAAGCTTTGGAAAGGGAAATTATGGTGACGGACAATGGTTGGCTAGCCTGTGATCCATTCTTTGCTTGTGTTTACATATCTTTAAATTTCAATGATGTCTGGATAGAAATATGATTCATTTCATATGGAAAGCCTTTGATGGGACTACAAATCTTGTATCTATTTTAGGATCTTCATTCCTAACTAGGCCTTGTAAATGAATGGTGTTTTTACTTGTCAACTCAATTGAGTAGAGAAGGGAAAGGAGAAAAATTTGAACGATCATACCAATTACAGATATCTTTCAATACCTCAAACAAGGAACAACCTCTCTTGCTCAAGAAATATGTTGAGATCCCTCTTCCACCCTAGTGCAATAAAAGTCTAATAAATGATAAAGCATATCAAAAATAAAATAAGGGATGAAAGAAGAGAAAGGCTTCCTCCGCATAGAGGTGAAGCAAGTAACTTTGTCGAGGTATTGAACAGTTTTGTTGGTAGCAGAGAAACACCAGGGAAAATGCTTAACTCTAGACGTCAAAAGCTCAACATATTCATTATCCTTCTCCCCTATCAAAATAATGGGATACGAAAAAGTCTTGCAAATGTGTTTAAATATGACAAAGGGATAGGATAGACTATATCTTTAATCAGGATAAGTGGCGAATTTGGGGTGATATACATGGTGCATCAATGTTACCTGAAATATTGAGACCTCATACTTGGAGTTATACCTAAACAGAGAAGTTGGAGTTCTTCTAGTGTGTCTCCAAGTGTTATCACTGCGACAAACACCCTCTGAAATTTTACGTACATCCAAATTTTAGAGACTCATTATGGTCATGGCATCTTTCATTTCAAGCCATTAAGGTTGTGCTTGGTCATGTTGTTCAATTGTTCAGGTCTCCCTTTAAGAATTATAAGTTTCAAACTACTTTCTTTCACATGACGATCTCTTGATGTCTTCACAAGCATATTGCTTTTAAGAAAACTTAGATGTCAACCGTACCCTTGGATCTCAAGCATTGCATAGTCCTTACTGACAGTGACTATGCAATTCCTAACGAAAGTGATTGCACAGTCTCCAAAGATGATTCTTATGCAATCCTTGTGGACATTTCTTGCACAGTCCTTGGTGCCAATGCTTGCACATCTCCTAAAGTTAGAGACTAAACAATCCATATGGGCAGTGTTAGTGTAAGAGCATCCTCTGCAGATAGTTATTGCACACTCTTTGTTGAAAGTGAGAGTGTACTTCTTCAAGTTTCCCAACATGCACTAAGTGCACTCACCAATCTTAGACCTAATTTCATATATTCTCTCCTTGTATAATGGGTCCAATCCATATCTCATCTTTATATTCATCTTTTGCTTTTGAGCTTTGTGCATTATTGGAATATAAGGAGCATTCTCTCACTCATGGTTCCAAATGCCCCATCTTCTCAGTGATTTTCTCAACTATCACTTTTGCTTTTGAAAGTGTTGGTTTTGCATTATTTTTCTCTTACATGTGTCTTTTTTTGCTTTATCTATCTTTGACAAGTGTCGCTTTTACTTGATTTCCCTCTTATAGGTGTCTCTTGTGTTTTCTTTGTGCTTGCATTTGTCGCTTTCACTCTTGCATTTGATGCTTTAACTTGTTTTCGCACATCTCAAGAGCACCATGGCACACCTTCTAGAGGTAGGTCCAACACACTCTCTTGCATTATTCTATGGTACTTATCATTATGACATGTGCTGGACACATTATTATGGAATATTGCACCTTTTGATTGCAGTTGACACTTGTGTCCTAAAGGTACATCTCAAGTGTCACACTTGGAAACAAGTGTCGTTTTACTATCATTTTATTGTATACATGTTAATTTTGTGAATTTTATATCTTATGGTCATTTATTGGTTGTATAAGTGTGTGTGCTCATGTTTAGGACTTGTTGCATGCTCTTACTCTTACTCTTTTATCTCACTGATCCCACACTTAGTCAACTTTGGAGTTCTCTTGGTCCTCACAAATTGTGCAATCAATGGCTAATTTTCAGCCCTCAACCAAGTGTAGTGCACACTACCCATTCCTAAGACATAGTGGTGGATTTCTTACCTCCTGGAACTATGCATTGTGCAATAATAGAGGAAAACCTCCATTAACTACGCATTGAACAATCTCATAGCACAGTCACTCCTTCCTAATGGTTACACTTTCTCAACTACACAATCCTTATCAATCCTACCATGAATTGTACATTGTGCATTCTTAATGGCTAGGGGGGCCATATTTGGACCCTTTCAATGGTCAACTGTGTAGTCCCTAGATCCTCTTCCTCAACTACTATGCACTATGCAAATACAATGCCCAAGTCTATCTATCTTGTCTCCTACGGAGCTCAACTGAGCAATGCCTTGGCCATCCTTTCCCTTACTATGCACTCCACAATTATAGTGGATAGTTGAGTTATCCTTTAGCCCTTGCATTTCTCAACTACGCAATACATGGGTCCTCTCCCTCAAGCATTGTGCATTGCGTAGTCACATTGCCTAAGATTTTTATCCTTACCTCTCAGACTTACATAATGCACAATTAATTTATTGCCGCTCCCTTGCCATAGTGCATTGCACAATTAAAGTGCCTAATCCTTCACTTCTTCCCTTTTAGCTCTATGCATTTCACATCCCTAGGCTCCTCTCTCAATCCTTGTGCATTGTCCCATCATAGTCAGCTTCACATGAGCAAGCAAAGATAGAATAAGTGATTTTGGGGTTGATGTTGTCTTGTCATGAGTGAACTCCATTTGCAGGTTCTATCACCCTATCATGGCAAGATGATGCTCAAGGAGTTTACCAAGAAGAGATTACAAGAAGGACACTCGTGGAGACAAGACACAAAGATGATAGCATGTAGGAGTAAAGGAATTTTGGACCATGATGGAGAGATGGAAACTTATGTTCACTTAGAAAGTTCCAAAACTTATCTAGACCCTTTGGAGGGTGAAGATGAATTACAATTTGGATCTATATTCATTAGCAATTGAAGACTTCATTATGAGTTTCTCGTATTCATGCTTATTTTTCCTAATGAGGCTCAAACAAGGGATTTGTCAAGCCTTATATAAGCCCCAAGTAAAAAAACCCTTATTAAGACCTAGATATTGAGTGACTACATTTCTATTGTTTTATTTTTATGTAGGATATAACCCCTCATGGTTCCAATTTATTATAATTTGATCAATTGTCTCCCACACACACACATTAGAGAGACATATTCTTAGATCATCAAATATTCCCTTGTTCAATGTATCTATTGTATGAGGTTTCCCCCTCAAAGTGGACTGTAATTATTGGTTTCTCATCATTTTTAAGGCATAAGGTTCATAACATCTGGTATCAAAGCTCTCGATCCTAGGGTTTTTTTTTGTCATTTCAAATAGTAAAACTTGGAGAAGGTTTATAAGACATCTCAAAATATATTTATTTCAAGTTTTGGATGGTGGATCACTATTGGTATCCAACCTTTGTACCAGGAATCTTTTACAGTTCTAAAAATTTAGATATGATATCCAACATTTGTACCCAGAATATTTTCAAGATCTAAAAAGCTGGATTTGATATCTAACATTTATACCAGTAATATATCAAAAGGTAGATTTGATTTGTACTATGAATATTTACACACTGGATGTTCTCATGGAAAACCCACGAAACCAAATTTTTACACAGTAGATGTTTTCACGGAAAACCCACGAAGCCATTATATTATGCAGTGGATTTTTTAAGGAAAGACCACGAAACCATGCATAATTTATACTTTTTATTATTTTATTATTTTATTTTTTTTAAACAAAGAGGATCTTCAATTATGGAGCACCCTCGAAAGCCTGAAAACAAAGATTATTGTCCTATGAAAATATACCAACCCGATTATTTAGGACTCCTATCAAAATCGTAATCGAAATCATAGATTTATTCATCATGATCTTGATTTTGCAGTCCTAGATCAATACCCGGGATGATGTATTGTAATTAGGGCGGTTCATGTCCAAAGCAAGCATAGAAAGGAGAGAACAACATATGAGGATCAAGCTTGTTTGGCGGAAACCCCACTTCTCCAAAGTATTCTATGCTAATAGTAAAATTGTGGCCAGCTAGAGAGTTATTAATTTTCAACTGTAATTCCTCTTTATTGTAGATCAAACTAAAAAATTTCATACCTGAGACCCCCTTCTTCCATTTCTTGGTGTAGACCTGATAATGCTCCTAATGGGCTTCTGTAGTCAAAATTATCTTTTCTGGTAGTATATGAAACCATCAAAAGATTCATCCACTTGCTCCAATGACTGAAAGGAGACATGATATCTTCATAATACATAATAATAGAAATTATTTCGAATGATTTGGCATGTTGGTGTATTCCATAATACTCCATCCAAGTGATGTTTGGATAAAAAATGTAGACAATTCTAGAATAAGGAGCTCGAGCTTGGCCAAAATAAACATGATGGTTATTTATGAGATTCTAGTTAATATTATAACTATATCTTCCTTCTAATGAATTGAACCATTTTTCTAATATTATCTTTTTTATCTCAATTGGAAATAATTTGATGATTTGACTAACACATTCCCAACAATATGTGTAATGACATGAGGAGCATAAATTAACAATAGTTTTTTCTCTGGATGAAGAGCTTTCACCAATCTCAAACTTTCTCAACTCAAGAGGGTTATTAGAGTTTTCTCCTTCTCTGGTGATCAAGTCTGCTAAATAATTATGTTTTCCAACCTTGTAGACAATGTCAATGTCAAAGCCTTCCAATCATAATGCCCATCTGAGAATTCTGGAGTTGCCTTGTTCAATTAATATTTTATTACTCAACATCCCTTTCATGTGCTTTAGATCAGTCTTAATAGTGAAATGAACGCTTTTAAGGAAGAGTCTAAAACATTTTATGCCCTTTTTGACTGCAAGAATTTCTTTATGTGAGGAAGGGTATTTGAGTTGAGGATATGAAAATGTACCTGATGCATAAGCAAAAACTTCTCCTTTTCTGGGATGTTTTTGTAGAAGTATTGCAGCCCAACATGTGTCAAAAGCATCTGTCTCAAGAACAAATGGAAGATCTGGATGGGGTAAAGAGAGTGGCGGCAACTGCTGTATTTTTTTCTTAATTATCTGGATAGTTATAGTCATTGCAGAGGTCCATGAAGCTCCTGATTTGAGATGTTGCTGTATAACTCCGGTGTTGCAAGATTTTTTGGCATAAAATTGTATGATGTAATTTAGTGCACCTAAGAATTTTTGCATTGTTCGGATATTTGGTAGTTGGTCAAGAAAATTTAAGATAGCAAGCAATATGTGAGGTTGGAGATCAATCTTACCTTGTGCAATTATCAGACCAAGATAACGAATATTTTTTTGGTCTGATAATGAACTTATCAGGAGAGTTGGACAAAACTAAACCATGTGTATATACAAAATGATAGAATGTTTTAGAATGTTGTTTGTGTTGTTGAATATCTCTACTAAAAATCAACAAATCATCTATGTACACAATGACAAATGGTAAATCCCAAAAAATATCTTCCATCCTTTTCTGGAATTCGGATGGGGCATTCTTCAACCCAAAAGGCATCATTGTCCACTGGTATTTTCCTCCTGGTACCACAAAGGCTATTTTAAACTTGTCTTTTAGAGCAATGCCAATTTGCCAAAATCCACTTTCTAGATCAAACTTCCTTAAGATAGTGGTTTTAGCAATCTTAGAGAGAAGGATCTCCTTGCTTGGCAAGAGATGTCTAATTGGTAGTAATGCATCATTTGGAACTTTATATTTTATTACCAACCTCTTCTTACCCCTTTTTTTCTCTGAATGTTTATTTACATAGAACGCAGGACAGGCCCATGGGCTTTTGTATGGTTCAATGAACTTTCTCTCAAGCAACTATTTTATTTCATTCCTGCAAAGTTCATGTTCAGAGGGACTCATGTGATTAGCGGATAATTTATGTGCTTGATGGGTCTGAGCATATTTAAAAGGAAAATTCACAAAATATTTTCCCCTAAACCAAAAGGCGTCAGGATGTTCTAAAGTGCAGTCCTTCTGGAGTTTGGAGACAATATCTTTTAAAAATTCTTGGCCATGTAGGTTAGCATGCTTGATTATCTTTTGAATTTTTTCCAAGTCCTTAATAGATTCTTCAATAGTCTCTAGATTATATGGCTTAATTCAGATTACATATTTTACTTTAATTGGGACTGCTATATTAAGCAAGATAATGTCTTAATTCAGATTATATGGCTTAATGCAGATTATTTTAAGCAAGATAATGTCTTAGGTAGGCTACATTCTGGTAATCAGGAATCTTGTAGAAGATATTTTGCATGGTGCAATAGTATTCCGAAAGTAAGTCAAGACTACATAACCTTTAGCTCATAAATAGATGAACATAGTGGTCTACATCAATTGGTATGATCCTGAGAAATTCGTGAGATAGGGATTCAAGTATAGCTTGTAGAGGGTCATCATGGTCAAGGCTTGTAGAAATTTTGACTAATATGACACTTATTCACAGAGATTATCCTGATTATACACTATTTGTGGAATCATGCATAATACATAACCTCCTCTACATTGGTCATCAATTTAGCAGTATTAAGAAACAATCACATGCACACATTGAAGCATCAATCACACATATCAACACAGTATATCACGGGGAAAGCATGCAACTGAAAACCCCCAACTATCTATATATTATATTGATTGAGAAAATGTAACAATACATAGTACAATACTCCTCACAAGTACTCAGTACTATCTCCACCTGTTACACGCAAACTAGCTCAGATTTGAATCAATCACTGGCTCAAATCTCCTCCGCTGCTTGCTTGCCTCCACTACGCAATCCTGCATGAGAATACTGATGAATGAATGATCCAAATCCGTATTTCCCTTGGATATACCACGCAATCCTCATTGGCAATACTCAATCCATTGATTGTGCAAATCACATGCACAACTATATTCACAATTGACAGTTGTCTTTCCCTTTCACTCATCTCTAACACTTGTCTCCACTGAACTGTCCATGCACTGATTTAACTGATGTATTCCTTAGTTTATTTATGGGTTAATAATTAGTGAATTAATTAATAACTAATTCACATCACTCATCACTAGTGTATTTGTTAGTTAGACTAAATACAACTAGTTCAACTAAGTCAAACTGAATACAACTCCAACTCCTCATTCAACTCCACAGAACTCAATCACTGAAGTTCTAACTGAATTCCTTCATACAATAGCTCAAGTAACCCATAATAAAAGCATATTTCCTTCTGGCAATTGCATGTGCCACATCTGTAGCTCGAACTGAAGTGCTCTAAGAGAATAAGATAATGTTTATAGTCCAAATATTATTAAGAGCTAATAATATTCGACTGTTCTATTTTTAGCCTGGCAGTCTAAAATAGACTTTGCCCATATGTCTAAAAATAGAAGTCCATCTATTTTTACCAACATGACCAATCATCCATAAATAGCATCCTACAACTCATGGACCATGATCCATATGTCTAAAAATAGACATAGTTTAAAAATAGACTTTGCGCCAAAAATAGCCTGTGGGACCACTTAGTGAAGGCGACTTCTTTTCACTAAGCTCCATCATCTTGTTGCATTTTCAACAACAATTGCCTCTTGTCTCATTAGGATCCTACATTTAGCATTGCCTCTACCACCTTATCATAATGACCTCATGAGGGAGATATTGTTGTTGATAGTAGAAACCCTTCAAGGGTTGAAAAACATGATGCTTCCTACCTTTTAGAAGCAGCGCAAAATTTTAAAACTCATGGCAGAGTTCAACTTTGGCACCTTTATGCTTAATTTAGAATGTGATGACTTAATATTTCAGTTGCTCCACACCTTTTACACCAACATTACATTAGTTCATCCCAACAGTGTTAAAACAATCATGCAAAATATTGTGTCCTTGTTATTAAAAGGAGATGTTGACATTTGCAAGATACTAAGGTCCAAATTGTTGACGCTATGGAGAAAGGAACTAGTTGTATCATTGACCTACTATGATCCAGTCAAAAAGGTTGTCATGCAAAATATAAAATTGCTTAGAAATGTGTTGACTAAGAATGAGTTGAAGAGGATGGATGGAAGGAGTAAGAACAAAGGAAATAAAACATGTAGCAAGAATGAACTAAGAATGAGATGACTATGATTTATCTGTAAGGGACCTTGGGAACTTAACCATTCATGCCCATGTGATAAGAAGGAGGAAACACAAGAAGAATAGTTGGAGACTTCTTCAGATCATGGGGATTCATCTATAGTTGGGTTCATCAATTTTTAGGAGAGAACCCATGAATGATCCAAGCACTCAAGTATAGATGGTGAGAAACAACACAATGTTATTTAGAGGGACTTGCGGGACAAGCTGATGATAATCAACCAGCTTGACAAAGTACATGGGGAAAGGTAGGAGGTAATTATTCCTAATGATGTGGTAGACTCTTGTACAACAAAGTCCATAGATATCCAAGAGGACATCCATGAATGATATGAGTAATCAAGTGTAGATAGAAGTCGACCAATGCATCCATGTTTGGCAACTAGAGAGGATGAACAACAAATTGTCCCCACAAGTGGAGAAGGCCAAGGAGAAGGCATTCAAGGATATTTAAGTAAGGAGCCAGTAGTAGTAAACCACCATAATGAGCGTGATCATGACGGACAACATCACAAACATAATATGCAAGATGGGCCATTTCCAGAGAGTTGGTCAAAGGCTCAAGTTGAATTTGTGATAGTTGGTCATCTAGTGCAGACAGATGTAGAGACATTCAATGAGGCACCAAAACCTCTAGGAGAGGATTGTTGGGGGAAATATTAACCATTTCAAGAAATATCTTATGATGTTGAAGCACGAGATTCAAATACTCTGAGGCATTGTCTTACAAAAGAACATGAAAATTGAGGAGCCCATAAGAGTATGTGTCGAGTTAGCATTCAAGTTGTCTAGTGTTGAGGAATGACTCAATTCCCTCACAAGGAGGCAAGATGAGTATAGTTGGGAGTTCTAGAGTAGCTCTCTACAAGAGTAAATAGATAGAGCTTGCAGCGTTACCAACCCACCTTTATACATTGGGGAGTGCAGGGCAGATTTTTCCAAATAGATCATGTTGAGTGACCAGGTGGAGCAACATGAGTTGGGCATCAAGCAACATCAACAAAGTAGATGTATTCCATGTGTAGGTATTCATCCTTCCCATGGGGTGGCTTGGTGAGATATTATGAGTAGTTACTCTATTGATGGGATGATTCTTAGGAGGATGCTCTTATCCAAGGGCATATCACATCATGGGCCCTTAGGCACAGACTATTATGGAGGGATGAGGTGGTATCATAACCCATAGGTCTTGTGACTTAGTTGGCATTGTGATCTAGGTGGATCTATTGATGGCAACGTTAGTCAGAGGATTGTTTGTGATCTAGGTATCGAAGGATCCATTGATGTTCGTTTAGTAGGGAATCATAGGGTAGTATAAAGGTTTGTATGGTATCTTCATATTAGTATAGAAATGTGTCTTCTATGGATAAATGTGGATTTCTTAAGGGAAAGCAATTTTGGGGTGTGAGGATTTGTAATATTCCCTTTTCTTGATATGGTAAAAATGGACAAAATCAGCCCAT
>APFE031431734.1:11787-66226 GCA_000404065.3 Pinus taeda
CCCAGGAACTAGATCATCTGTTTCATCGACACTCGTTCTTTCCACTATACCATAGCATTCTTTTATTCTTTTTCGAGCTTAACAGAAAAAGAAAAAAATATTAAATATTCCAAAAAGGAGCGGGAACGGGACACTATTTCCATTTATTATTGGCAGCTAGAGTCAGTCATGTCGCCCTTGAACAAAGCACTCAAAACAAAGTCTCCTTCATTTGGGCGGGATTTAGTTTGACTTAGGTACGCTGTAACCTTGTTATTGAGTCAGTTCTCCCCCGATTGGTTATCTCTTCCAATCATATGGAGGGTTCGTTCATGCCTCCTGCATGACGAACTTATACAAAGTCATCATATGCTGCCACATAGTCACATTGAGTCGTGCTTTTGTTCAAGGGAATTTAGCCTAAGTCGACCTCTCTGCGGTGTCTCTTGATTCATTTTTAAGTCAGCCATCCCTGGTTGTCAGTGTCATGTCTATTATAACATCAACTATATTGGTCCTTTACTCATGCCGGTTTGAGAAGGTCTCCATTGACTTCTTGTTGGCGGGTCTTGTCATTATCGACGATGACATCTTGCTCTGAGGATAGGCCTAGAGCTGCACCCTGGCCCTATTTTCATTATTGATAGGTCACCTTGTTCTCAGCATCGATCAATATCATGGGTCTTTGACTGAGTGGTTTCCCTTGTGTTTGACATCAGCTTATATTATCACACATTGGGATTCGTGCAGTACCTTGGTTTCCATTTGACCCTATTGGTGGATACCTCGCCTTTATGTCAGCTTTCATTATTGGTTGGTTCAGAGGGTTTCTGTCGTGCGGTAGCCACATCTTGTGTATGCTGGAAATGTACCTCAGTTGTGTTACTACATCTCTTTCATCCGATCCCTTCCACATTAGTGGCCTACGGGTTACACTCGCGCTAGATTGATGAAGGATGCCTTAATGCCTTCCTTCTAGCGGATCTTTCCCTATTGACTCTGACTCATTTCTCTGGGGAAAAGATCTAGAGTCCATTTCGCAGTACCTTGGGGTTTGCAGTCATTAGTGGTAGATCCTTCACTATCGGCAGTGGAAACCATCATTGTCTCCTGATCGATAGATTCTTATAGGTGTTCGACTCCAGCTCATCTATTCACACTTGTTGGATTGTACTGGGTACCTTGACGCTCATTATCATTATCGGTGAGTAGTCTTGCATTTGTTAACAGTATAAATCAATGACTGGTAATCAAACAATTTCTCACATGGTCGACTTCAGATCATTTATTCCCATGGTGTAGAAATGTACCACGGTAGTCAGTGAAGACCTCAGGTTGTATCAACATTCATTGGTTCACTTGACAGTTGCCCCTGTTGCTGCTAGTTGATACCACTCCACCTTATATGTTGCAACTAGTCATGGCGACATTCTATATGCTGGGACCTAAGTTTGTAGTGTAGTACCATCCTTTTCCATCATGTTCAGTCGGTACCTTTTGGGATCAGTCTTTAATACCAGTGATCTGTTGCATTTTTCAACATCATTGATAGTCTTATATGTGATATTCAGACATGTACTTGTTCGATCATGATCAAATGATCCATTATGTATTTTCCAATCATTTATACTTGTATACTTAGTGGATCCGCTTGTACTTGATATGCAGACATGCTTTGCTTCCTCTGAGCATGGGTGTGCCCACCTCAGATAGTGTTTCTTTCTGATCTCCTTTTGTGGCTTGTCAGGCTGAATTCTAGTGAAGTCCTCCTCGGTTTTTGACAAATTTCCTTTCCATGTACTCGCTTAATACATTTCAGCCATCATGTACCCCTTCTGACCTCATGTATTAGGGGGCATCTATTATAGCTCCAAATCCCACTCTTATGGTTTTTGATGCTGCACTCATGGCCTAGGGCAACCCCTCCTTCCAGACCTGGTCCAAAATTTAAAAAACAGTGTTTTACCCCTTATACGCGAAATTTCCCTGAGTTAAATGCATGCATACGCGGGTAGGCATATACCCAACCCATGTATATGTATTAAAACACTTAAAAATATATATATAACTCCTTAATTTTGGGCGAAGATCGCAGGTTTTACCTGTTGATCACCTGTTAGTGCTTGTGGCCCAACTGTTCCCAACCAACTCCCAACTAAAAAACTACTTTGGGAGAGGTATAAAAAGACCTCAAAGGGAAGGCCTAAGGGAGGAGAGAAGAGAGATAAAGGTTATCATGCTGAGATTTTTCCCCTGACTAGGTCTGAAGACTCTTATGCCTTCTGCACTTCCTCCATTTGTATAGGAAACCCTTGTTTCCTTGTGTGTTGATGTTCATCCACTACTTATGACATCATGGAGTAAGTCATGGAAGGAGTTTGCTAAAGGCTTGAGGTTGGACATATCCGGAAGGAAGCTTTGCTTGGAGGCTGCGAAAGGTGAGTCAGGTGAAATTATTCCTTTTCTGTATTTTATTTGTCTATAATAAAAGAAACACGTCTTGGTTCCTGATATAAATCTTCTTTATGTTTATGATATTCATGTTGGAATTCATATGTGAATGGTTGTTTAAACTTGATAGCTAACTACCTTTCTTTATAACATGAAGATGGTTTCTTTATAAGTTTTTGTCCATATACTGTTGTTTTCTTTGGAATTAGTTGTTTTGCAGGACAAAGGAGCAGAAGGAACTTGAAGAAGGGTTTGGACCCTAAAGGGCCTTCTCAAACCTAGGACTTAAGGTACGCCCCCTCTTACCATAGAACTTGTTTATAATAGCATAATGGCTGTGTGAATGTGTGTTTCTCTGTATAGACAACTTTTAGTCTACTAGGGTTTCAACCCAAAAGCCCTAGGGGAACATTTCCCTCAACAAGCAGTTGAATTGCATCAAGGAAGAGAAGCAATTACTTTCTGACAAACTGCAGGAAACGGAGAGGCAACTTGATATTGCAAATATGAACCTAAAAAGGATGCATGAGTTGGAGTCACAACTCTTTGTTGCCAAAGAAGCCTTGGTTAAGCATTAGCTTGAAGAAGAGGTAAACCATTCTAGTTTTTCTTCAAATTATTCTGAGAATGCTTATTTAGTTCTTTTGAAAAACATACTAGAGGCATAGGTTCCAAGCTAATGTCCAAGATGGGCTATGAAGGAAAGGGCTTGGGAAAGCATGCACAAGGTATTTTTGAACGAATAATGGTTGCGGAAAGGCCTAAGTATTTGGATCTTCAGTATGGACAATCTTATGGAGAGATTTCCAAAGCTACCATGAAGACCATTAGAATAGCTCCAAGAAGGAGTTGGATTGTAGAGTGTGAATATTGTATTCAGAAGGAATGCAATAGCTTGAAACATCACTTCCAGGATGTAGGTATTCAGAAGCAAACACTTGAACCAGAGAGTTGTGGAAACTCTAACAGCCTTGAAGAGATTGATGGTGTTCCAAAGGGAGCCACTTCTTCATTTTATTCACCTCCTCATGAAGGAAATAAAGGTGAAAGAGGTAGGTATAAATCTAGTCTAATCATATTCCTTTTTATTTTGAAAAGCATGGTAAATTTCCACACAAGCATGGGAAAATAATTGCATGTTCGTTTTGTGGTTTGGATAACCATAATGTTTCTAGATGTTGGAAGAGAATGGCCACATATAGGAAACTTTTGAAGGAAAAGAAGAAAAAAGCTAAAGGTCCATTGGAAAAGGCAAATCATGCTATCAAGAGGATGCACATGTGTTGCACCTACTGCCATAAGCAAGGGCATCTTTCTGAAAGGTGTTGGAATCTAAATCCAACAATGCTTCCACAAAAGCTGAAGAAGGTGGAAATAGAAGATAGCAGAAATGGAAAGGAAGCTTCCATGAATGATGTGTCTTAGGATGATTCACATTTTGATGCTGATGTGCAGACACAGGAAAGACCTTTGAACTGGATTGGTAAGAAATGGATAGAGTTCTTTTCCAATTAAGGGTTGCATGTCTATTGATGCATCTATTTGCATTTCTTTATTGATGAGATGCAAGTTGTAGGTTTCTACCAAGAAGGTTAATGAAAAATGGTTTGGTAGGAGACTCACTTTGTTGTTGCAACAATATATTTCATTTCAGCTTCAAAAGTACAGTGTGCTTAAGTGAAAATTGAAGGATGAAATGCATGCATAAGCATGATGTGCATGAACACAGGGATGTTGATGTTTTCCTTGTATTTGAACATGTATGTGTGACTAACTTGCAGGGTTGATTTCTTTTACATGCATGTGAGGCAATGTTGACTTGGTCTCTAAGATGGAGATAATAATGAAGTGTTTCATCTTTTGAAAAGAGTATTCATAGTACTTTTCTACATGCTTGGCTTGAAGGGTCATTTGTTTTAAAGGAATGTTTTGAGGGCTGGTTGTCTAGTCCATATTTTGTATACAGATGTAAGACATGAAGGTGTTCACAAGATGTAGAATCTATTTCTTTTGTTGAAGCAAGAGTTTAGTCCATCTAGTTGTTGTCTATGTTTCTGCTTTTGTTAACAGTTGTTGTTGACAACTTTTCAAATAGGTACAAATGAGAATCTTATGGAGCAGTTGTACTTCACATTTGTTTGAGCCACCTTGGATCAATGATCAAGGCAAAGAAGTTCAAACTACCTTCTGTGACCATCTAAGCAGGAGTTCTGCAGGAAGGCAAGGAGGGAGACAGTTCTTCTGAGTAGGAATAGCATATCTAGGAAGGAAAGTGGTCAATGGCTTTGGCTGAGAGGCACTATGCAATGCAAGTGTATGGAGGCTGGAGGAAGAGGGTGTTTTTACTCCCATTTACTGTTCAAATCAGTATATCAGTCTTTTGGCGACCAAACATTCTTTTAGAGGGAAGGCGTGATCCAAAATGGATTTTGGATAGACTCCTAAGTATAAGTGTTCCTCACTGAGGAAAATGAAAGTCCAAAGAAGTTCTTAAAATAGCCCCATTGCAGAGATTGTCTCATTTTGAATCTACTACAACTTGAATGGGGAAAAATGGACTTAGGATGCAAACGTTATGGCAAAAAGAAGATTCCCTTTGTTCTTTGGAAAAAGAGGCAAATCTTCAAAAAAATGGCCTAAAAGGCTTTATGGAGAAAAATCACATTAGAGGAGGTCTAAGGCGAACTTAAGGGGAAAGGGGAATCACTACCAACTTTTGATCCCCGACATATCCAGTTGGAGGCGGGCATATGCATATAACATAAGGAAAGGACTAGGCTGATGTGATATTGTGATTGCTGATATCGGCAGATCGCAATCGGCGATGCCACGAGGCAAAGGATGGACCACCGGGCCAATGTGACTTGCGATTGCGATATATTGCATCGCAAAGTTGTGTCACAATGATATAAAGGGGTGATATTGTAGGACCCGATGAGTTTAATAAACCCAACCATATAAATTTTGAGTTCTATTAAAAGGGATTTTCCATGTGTTAATGTGTTTCGGTGTAAAAACCTAAATACAAAGGAAGGAGGCCCCAAAGCGATGCGATATGACCTGGACTATCAGATCACAGGATCAGATTGATGGCTAGGATTAAATCGGTGTTCAGAGATCAGCGATCCCCGATAGTAGGGCTATGCAATTTGCGATGGCGATAGCTGGACTCGATACAATTATTAGGCGGATTCTATAATTTTTGAAGTCTAAGAATTTGATTTTTCAATGTATTTCCCATGTATTT
This sequence comes from Pinus taeda, assembly GCA_000404065.3. Classification (NCBI taxonomy): domain Eukaryota; kingdom Viridiplantae; phylum Streptophyta; class Pinopsida; order Pinales; family Pinaceae; genus Pinus; species Pinus taeda. Next base: position 17,465 of record APFE031431734.1, read on the forward strand.
GGAATTTAGCCCATATGCTTAAGTGATGACATATTACGCCTAATGACAAACCCAATAGGGTTATAGGGGTGATTTAATGGATTTTCAGGGTTGGAAATCACACCCGATAGTGTATTTTTCAGAAATTCCCCGTGTAATGGGATTTTTCCAATTTTCGGGTTTAAACGGACACGATCCCTTTGTAATAGCTCCTAATCATCATTCCAAGCTACAAGTAGGCTTTCTACATGAAATGATACCATCTATAGCCATAGAGCCACAGAGCCAGGTGGCTCGTCGAACTAACAGGGAGCAGAAAAGCCGCAGAGCCGCAAAGGGAAGATGATACGCAGAGAAACAACGAAGGAAGCTAAAAGGCTCAGAAAATGCCTCCAGCGAGCCAGAGATCATGATTGAAGAAATAAGCAGAGAGCGAAGGCATAGAAAAAGAAAAAAATAGCAGGCTAAGCCAAAGTAGGAAGCTAAGGTGAAATGGAGCAACGCAGAAAGGGAAAGCAAAGAGAAAGCATAACTAATGCACATAGCAGTTGAGTGGAGTCACTTGGAAGTCAAGTGAAGAGTCGAGAGTTCTCATTTGCAGAGAAATAGAGCAAGAGCCAGGAGCCAGAATGCTGAGAGCTTCAGATCCTATGAGAGATGGTGTTTTCAGCCCACTGTTCCTGTGTAAAACAGTGGAGTTGAGCCAAAGAGCTTGTAAAAGAACTTTTCCATAATCCCAGAGAGCCTAGTTGAATTAACTAGAGCTCAAGGAGATGTAATCCAAGAGTTTTGGGTGAAGTCCACATTAATTTGTTGTCTTATGTGTGATGCTTGTTGCTGCATTGTTCACTACTATATGCTTTATATTAGTTTAAACAAAATCATTTATAGCACTTAAACAGTTTAAACAAACATAAGCATACACCCATTATTTTCAAGAACATATTAAATTCCACATTGGTTAATCATAAAGACTTGGGAGTATTTAATCTTTGGGAGTGGGAGAGGTTCTTGTAAGTTAGACAAAGAAGCCTAAGTGCCCTATTTTCAGATCACTTTCAAAATAAATGTTGTGTCATATCACAAAGGTAAAAATGAAAAGCAACCAGGAAGGAAGAAAAAGGGGAAAGCCAAAAAGAAGCAAAATCCTTCCCCTCAAGAAAAATCATATGATTCCTCTTCTCCATATAGGGAACCTCGTTACCCATGTTTAATATGTAATGAGGAGCAATTTATGTGACATTGTCCTCACCGCTCTGAAGTATCAAAACTTCTTAAGACATCTAGTGCATCCGTTGTGTTGACAAACCCTTTTCCAAAATTAGAGACTCATTTGGTTGCTACAGATCATGCTTCCACTTCGCAAGTGCTTATTCTATCCACAACTAAGCCTAAAAATGATGTTTTTGTGACTAAACGAAGTAAAGATTACAATAATCCATCATCGTTATTAAATACCTAGGCTATAGATCAACCAAATGCTTTGTCTTTGACTTCGTCTGGTTCCATTCAACCACCCATTGCGCCAGAGTTAATAATAAAATCACCTAAAGGAGTTGTGCGTAAATCTACATTCATCCGTCAAGCTCAAGCAATGCAAAATTATAACATAGTAAAAGATTTGGCTCAGCCACCTTCTGCTATGTCGATGCTTGAGATGCGTCAAAATTGCCCCTTCCAAAAGTGGGCTTTATTGTCAGAAATTGGTGGGTCAAAATATTTAGGCTTGAAGAGAAGTATCTTTGTGTGGTTTTGATCTTTTACAATTGGTGCATGTCATATTCTGTAAATCTAATGATCGCGGTATAACTGATGTCTCAATAGTTGTAAAGGTTGAATCATCTTTTACAAATCTGTACGTAGGTTCAATATAGCAAAGGCATGTATACATGCTAGTTTGGAATTTAAAAACAACATATACACAACTCCGCATTCAGATAACGTGTATGAACATAGGTTCAACACATTGAAGCAGCATACGTCTCATAAAATATGTTTTAGCTACTTTTGTTTGCTGTTGAAGTGTTCTGGATTTTGCATCAGGTTCTGGTTATGTTACTATGTTCTGGTTACAACATTCAGAAAAGTGATTGATTGATTCAATTTTGGTTGGTGCAAAGGAGATTGATTGATGCAGATATATTTGATGTTTGATTGATGCTATTGATGGATCCAGTCTGAAAATTTATAAAATGTGGTCCTTGGAAGAAAAGAGAAGGTTGTAGCCTTCTGTAGGTCAGCACCTACATACTAGTAAACACATCAGCTAATACAAGAGCTAAGGGTGTTGTAGCTCCCTTCCAGGAAAATCTTGAGAACAAGAGAAGGTTGTAGCCTTCTGCAGGTAGAAGTCTATGTACTGGTATAAGGCTGCACCAATACAAAATTTGTAAAAGAATTTTCTTATTAAAGAAAGATTGAGAAGATTGCAGTAGGTGGTTTTCACCCACATTGGGTTTCCACCTTATATCTTATGTTCATGTGTGTGATTTCCTGTTTTGTTTACTTCATTTGATTACTATTATATGATTCTGATACACAGATTAAAGATTAACTAGCTAAATTAATAAAATTACAAGGTATACGCTGGTTGCTCTAAACACAGTTGCGTATACACGCAGGTTTCATTAACAGAAAGAGCGTATATAAATCTGTTTATGGAAATGAAATATTGAATTTATAATACTAATTCACCCCCCCTCTGAGTATTATTTCTAACAATTGGTATTAGAGCCGGTCCTTCAGAAAACACTTGATCACTTGAAGGAAGATCTATCATCATGAGTACCTACGAAAGAGAGGGATCCATTAGACCACCAATATTCGATGGGAGGAACTTCGTCTATTGGAAGGTAAGAACCACAGCCTATCTTCAATCTCTTCGAACAGAAGTTTAGGAAATCGTGGAAGGAGGATACACATTTCCATCAACAATTCCTACAGATATTGTAGGTAAAAAGAAGTATGAAACAAATGCCAAGGCTGTGAACAGACTATTTGGGAGTCTGTCACAATCAGAATTTGTCAAGGTTATGCAGCTCAAAACTGCCAAAGAAATATGGGACAAGGTCGTTCTAAGCTATGAAGGAGACAATCACGTAAAACGTGCAAAACTACAATCTCTCATAATTCAATATGAAACTCTCAAAATTCATAATGATGAAAGTATAGCTAATTACTTCTTACGTATAGATGAGATTTTTAATCGCATGAAAAACTTGGGTGAAGAGATAAAAGAATTTACTGTAGTTGAAAAGGTTTTGAGATCCCTATCTTTTAAGTTTGAATCAAAAGTTTCTGCCATAGAATAAAAGCAGAATCTTTAGAGTATTACTATGACATAACTGCACAGAATCCTAACTATTTTCGAAATGGAAAAGGGGGTCCATCAGATATGAGAGAAGCCACATTCAAGGATTCGGGAAGAGAAGAGCTAAATGAATCAGGACACATTTCAGAAGGAGAGGAAGAAGCAAAATTTGTTAAGAACCTTCAATGGTGTTCTGGAAGATTCAGAGGTAAACTACCTTTCAAATGCTTTCCTGGTGGAAGAGTCGGTCATTATGGAGTCAAATGTCCTCAAAAAGATAAGGTGGATAAAGGTAAGAAACTGACAAAATGGAATATAAAACAGAATGTAAGTAAGAAGAGCTACTATACACATGAAGATAGCGATGGTTTATCAAATAGTAATGAAGATGAACATGGTAATGATTTTAGACTTTTGATGGCTTTTGAAGATGATGATTTCTTGGATGCTTTAGATGAAGATGGTCTCTCTGAAGAAATTTCTAAACTTAAAATATTTTTAGAAGAAAAGAGTATGATTGTAGATACTCTGACATTCCAACTTACTGAAAGGGAAAAACACAATGAAAGGTTAGAATGTGAAATTGTGGGTCTAAGAAAAGATATTGAGAAAACAAAACCTCTCAATCTTAGATTTGCTAAAGGATTAGAAACTTTAGATGAAATTATCAAAGTGCAGCATTTTCCTCTGATAAAGACAAGTCTTGGATATACAGAAGAAGCATCTCAAGCACAGAAGCCATCAACCTCCTAAAGTTATCTTGATGCAACAAGGAGAAGTGAACAGGTTGACAATCGTCAGCAAAGGCATAAAGCAGATCATCAGGTAAATCGGGCTAAATCTACTTCAAGGGTGAACAGAAGCTATAACTAACCATAGGTAAATCAGTCTCAATTTTCTTCAAGAATGAATATCAATGGAAACTACAATCATCAGGTCAGTAGATTTGATAATCGCGGGAATTTATTTAATGGCCAATGTTTTTCATGTCATAACTTTGGACACAATGCTGCTCAATGTGTTTCTTACAAGACCATCATGACTAGAGAAGCACGAAATCAAAGGAATGTGACTAGGATCATGGAAATGACCTACAATAAATTTTTTGCTCTTGAAAATGAAATAGAATGCTCTATCTGTAACAACTTCGGTCATGAAGATTTTGAATGTAGGAGTAAATTTTGGAAAACATCTTAGAAGGAGCAAGCTTCATTGGGTCCGAAAACATGGAGAAAGAAAGAACCACAAATAGAAAGATGTGGAATAGCCTTATATGCAGAAGGACAAGAAAATCAGTGGTATATCAATAATGGATGCTCAAAACACATGATAGGTGATGAAGTAAAACTTTAGTCATATAATGCCTTAGAAAAGGAAAAGAAGGTCTCATTTGATAATGACGCTCCTTTAGTGATAAAAGGTAAAGGCTCTATTCTCTTAAAAGAAAAAGGTTAAAGCTCGGAATGTTATATATATAGATGGTCTAAAGCAAAATCTATTGAGTGCCAGTGAAATGTGTGATCAAGGAAATGAGGTAGTTTTTCGATCAAATGGATGTGTTGTTCGTGAGCTTGATATAGGAGAAACAATGATCAAAGGTGTAAGAACTCCAAACAACCTGTACATACTCAAGGGGGGACAACAACAATGCTACTTAAGCAAAAATGATGAACGCTAGCTATGGCATAGAAGATTGGGGCGTCTAATATTCCCTCAAATAAGAAAAGCATGCAGATACAAGGCTATTCGTGATCTTCTAGATATCATCATTCTAGAAAACACAATATGTAAATCATGTCAATTTGGTAAGCAAACCAAAGTGCATTTCCCTGAGAAGGAAGGATCAGCTAGTAAGCCTCTTGAACTTGTTCACACTAATTTATGTGGTCCAACTAGGAAAAAGTCACCTCATGGAGAAGAATACTTTATATTGTTCATTGGCGAATTTTGCAGAATGTGTTGGATAGGATTTCCAAAGCATAAAGACGGAGTTTTCAAAAAGTTTAAAGCCTTCAAAGCCTTGGCTAAAAATGAATCAGATCACAAAATCAAATGCCTCAGGTCTGATCGAGGAGGGGAATTTACCTCTGATGAATTCTTCGACTTCTCTGGAGAACATGGAATAAGAAGGAAATTCTCTACAACAAGAACTCCTCAGCAAAATAGAGTGGTAGAAAGGATGAACATAATTGTTCAACAAATGTCTCATGCTATGCTAGATGAGTCTGGAGCTCTTGCAACCTCCTGGGGAGAAGTTACATTTGCTGTTGTCACTATTCTCAACAAAACAAATGTCTGGGTAAACAACACTCAAACTCCACATGAACTTTGGTATGGTAAGACTCCTACTGTAAAATACTTCGAAGTTTTTGGAAGCAAATGTTACATTAAAAGGACGGATGAAAAACTTGGCAAGTTTGAACCTAGAGTAGATGAAGGCATTCTTGTTGGTTACTCTTCCTGAAGTAGAGGATACAAGTGTTATAATAAAATACCTGGGAAAATTGTTGAAAGTATTGATGTTGTGGTTGATGAAGAAGGAAAAAATCCAAAGCAGGTAAAAACTGAACATTATGAAGAAGATGAGGACTATCTTTACACATCAAATCAGACAAATTCTAAAGAAGAAACCAATGAGGCACCAGAAGAATAGATAATGGTAGAAGAAAAGACTCCAGCCAGGTATGTTCAGAAGAATCATCCAGAGACTCAAATTTTGGGGCAAAAAGACGTAGGAGTGCAAACAAGAAGAACTATTACAGATGCTTCAAGCTATCTAGCATTTCTTTCCTCCATTGAACTGTAAAATGTAAATGAAGCATGCAAAGATGAATGTTGGGTTAAGGCCATGAATGAAGAACTTGAGCAGACTGAAAAGAATAATACTTGGGAATTGGTTCCTATACCTAATGATAAGAATGTCATAGGAACCAAATGGATATTCAAAAACAAGCTGAATGAAAATGGAGAAGTTATTAGAAACAAGGCCAGACTTATTTGTAAAGGGTATGCTCAACAAGAAGGTATAGACTTTGAAGAAACTTTTGCACCAGTTGGTAGACTTGAAGCCATAAGAATGTTTCTTTCTCTTTCTAGTTTTTAGAAGTTCAAAGTATATCAAATGGATGTGAAATCTTCCTTTCTTAAAGGAGACCTAGAAGAAGAAGTGTATGTTGAGCAACCAAATGAATTCATTCTTGGAAATGATCCAAAACTCGTACACAGACTTAGAAAGGCTCACTATGGTCTAAATCAAGCTCCAAGGGCTTGGTATTATCGTCTTGACAAATACATTCATCAACAAGGTTTTTCAAAAGGATCAACTAATAGCAATCTATACTTGTTGTGTATGTTGATGATATCATTTTTAGTAGGAATGAATAAGCCATGAGTCAAAAATTTGCCTTGGTAATGCAGAAATAATTTGAAATGTCCCTACTTGGTGAGCTCAATTATTTTCTTGGCTTACAAGTTCAACAAAATATAGATGTTATTTTTTTATCACAATCCAAGTACCTGAAGCAGATCTTGAAGAAATATGGCATGGAAGATTCTAAACTAGTATGTACCCCTATGGTAACAGGATGTAGCCTCAGCACAAATGATGAATCAACAACAGTACATCAACCAACCTACAAATCCATGATTGGTAGTATGCTCTATCTAACAGGTACCTGACTAGACATCATGCATGCAATGGGAATAGTTGGAAGATTCCAAGAAAATCCAAAGGAATCACACCTGAAGGTAGTCAAAAGCATCTTCAAATATCTTCAAGGAACTCAAAATTTTGGCTTATGGTATCCTAGGGACGCAGATCTTACACTTCATGCATACACAGATGTAGATTGGGTAGGAAGCATGGATGATAGAAAAAGCACTAGCAGTGGTGTATTCTATATGGGTTCCAAATTAGTGTCTTGGTTCAACAAGGAAAAAAGTTCAATTGCATTATCCACAGCTGAAGCAAAATATGTGGCTGCTGCATCTTGTTGCACACAACTCCTTTGGATGATGCAAACATTGCAAGACATTCAGATCACATGTACTCCACCCATCTCCATTCTATGTGATAATACAAGTGCAATCAATATTTCAAAGAATATAGTGATGCATTCCAAGACCAAACACATACCTATCAAATATCATTTTCTCCGGGAACAAGTTCCTGAACAAAAGGTCAAATTGCAGTATGTTTCCTCCGAGGAACAAGTTGCTAATATATTCATCAAACCACTGTCTATAGAGACATTTGAATACCTTAGGTAGAAGCTAGGAGTAGTTAATGCGTCATCTTGCTGTTGACACTTATCTATTTCAGAGAATAGTGGTTGTACGCCAATCTCATGAAGTGTATCTGTGTACATACATTGGTTTTTGTGGATACAGGCGCGTATATGTTGGTTTGAAGAATATCAGTGGGCTAGACACAGGATGAAAAGAGTCTGATATGGGTCTAACAGTGATCATCTAGCATAGGTTCAGGGGGAGCATATACTTCTAATAATGCATTATCATTGTTGGCATTACCCTAGAAGATCTTGGTACAATTTCATAGTTGTTTTTGATTCAGGTGGAACAGGTGTAGATGGAGATCATGATTACTAGTCTAGATAGTGATTGGTAGATGTTGTTGATAATAGTTGCTGATGACTATCGTAGTCTTGTTTTAGATATTTTGTCTCTATGTTATGTATAACTTTTATTATCAAGGTCATGTAATGACCTATTGTGTTTGCCCACTATGCCTGGGATGGATGATGTAATGTTCTTGTTTTATCATGTATAAAATTTTGATGTATCCCCACTTGGTTCGGAGATGGATGTATGTATGAGTCTTTGGTGATAGGTTGGTCATTTATGATGTATAGAGTCATGTTATTCTTGTAGAACATCTTTTTGCAGACCTTGCTTATAGTCAGGGGGAGCATGAACAACACACTTCAACATATCAGAGAATTCAACATGTACTTAGGTGGAGAATAATCCTTTGCCCTTCATGACAAAGGTGGAGAATGACTTGGGGTTTCCATTAAATCCAAAGGGGGAGATTGTTGGCATTATGACATAGGTTTGGTGCTATGACACAGTTGTTGTCCTTGATGGAAACTCACTCAAATGATAGATCATAGTTCAGGATCATAGAATGAAGGAAAAAGAGGTATACGTAGGTTCCCCTTGACCAACCTGCATATACACGTGGGTTCGCAGACCAAAAGGTGTGTATGCATATACACGCACTTTCACACAAGGAAAAGCACGTACATCTTGGAAAACTTGGTTTTGGTCCGTGGTATTTGGTCCTTGGTATTTTGACCAATGGTATTGGTCTAAGGTGTCTTGTCCGAAGTATTAACCCCAGGTATTTGGTCCAAGTTATTGATTCTAAAGTGGTTTTGGACCATGGTATTGAGTAAGGCCTAAGACTATAAAAGGAGGAGGATATCATTAGGCAAAGGAACTAAAGTATTGAATATCTAATGAAGAGCAAGATCTAGAATACTAGGCATTGGGTTATGGTTCATAGCTAGATCTGAATCAAAGAGGAACCTGAGTGTTTGAAGAACGATAAGTTCTATTGATGGGTCAAGATCTTTAGGCTTGAAGAGAAGTATCTTTGTGTGGTTTTGATCTTTTATAATTGGTGCATGTCATATTCTGTAAATCTGATGATCTAGGTATAACTGATGTGTGAATGGTTGTAAAGGTTAAATCATCTTTTACAGATTTGTACATAGGTTCAGTATAGAAAAGGCGCATAATATACATGCTGGTTCGGCATTTAAAGACAACATATACATAATTCTGCCTTTAGATAATGGTGTATGAACGTAGGTTTGACACATTGAAGTAGTGTACGTCTCATAAAATATGTTTTCGCTAATTTTGTTTGCTGTTGCAGTGTTCTGGGTTCTGCATTTGGTTCTGGTTACTATTACTATGTTTTGGTTATAGCATTCAGAAAAGTAATTGATTAATTCAGTTTTGGTTGGTGCAAAGGAGATTGATTGATGCAGATATATTTGATGTTTGACTGATGTTAGTGATGGATCCAGTCTGAAAATTTATGAAACGTGGTCCTTGGAAGAAAGGAGAAGGTTGTAGCCTTCTATAGGTCAGCACCTACATACTAGTAAACACATCAGCTAGTACAAGAGCTAAGGGGGTTGTAGCTTTCTTCCAAGAAAAGCTGGAGAACAAGAGAACGTTGTAGCCTTCTGCAGGTAGAAGCCTGCGTACTGGTATAAGGCTGCACTAGTACAAAGAAGTTTGTAAAAGAAGTTTCTTATTAGAGAAAGATTGAGAATATTACAATAGGTGGTTTTCAACCACATTGGGTTTCCACCTTATATCTTGTGTTCATGTGTATGATTTCCTGTTCTGTTTACTGCATCTGATTACTGGTTATATGGTTCTGATACGCAAATTAAAGATGAACTAACTAAATTATAAAATTGCAAGGTATATGTTGGTTGCTCTAAACACAGTTGCGTATACATGCAGGTTTCATTAGCAAAAGTAGCATATATAAGTCTATTTATGGAAATGAAATATTGAATTGCTAATACTGATTCACCCCCCCTCTCAGTGTTATTTCCAACATATGGATGCTCCTCAATGACAATGTGTTGTTGATTGAACCAACTGAAGAATGGAAGATGAAATGAGATTGTTGATTGACCTGCATGTTGAGCCGTGAACTCAACACATCTCTTCATCTATCGATCTCTTGGGCCAATCCAACTCAGTGACACATGCTGAGGTTGCATCAATGGAATTCTCTCCAAAGTAAAGGCAATCAAGATTTAATCATAGCTAAAATTCTTCATCTTACCACTCTTTACTTTGGTCAACTGGTCTTTCATTGATGAGAGCACTGCCTCACACCAATTGAATATAGTTGGCTCAAGGCACTCAAGCATAAACTGCATATATGATCTGTTGGCTAGATGAAGTGTCGCACTACCTGCCAACTTTATGATAGTGAAAAGGATTGTTCGCAAGGGTATATCACAAACATCCCTGATGTTTATCTTCCCATCTTTGCTAGGATGTGTACCTGGCTGACAAAACTGTCGAATGTAGTCCGTCACTGATTCACCCCCACGGCCAGAGCTTGAAAGAGGTATGGGGGCACCACGTCTTGATAATCCTGTAAGGAAGTAAACATCATTGAAATATAGGGAGCACCTTGCTCCTTATGTGAAAAGCTTGTTCTACTGGATCCCATGAATGAACTAAGAATTGCAATAGTTCTAACTATTGCCTCCTCCCAGACAATCTGAAGTATTTGAGTAACCCACAGTCTTTTAGGGCCTCAATAGTACCTAGATCATTTAGGGAAACAATATCATGTTCTTCATGTTCACTTTCATGCCAAGTAATAACCATTCTAATCTGATCAAAGTTAGAAATCAAACCATAGGCTTAGTTAGGATCCATTTCATGCAAAAAAATGGAGGATTTTTGGGTAAAATAGGAGAAACAAATTTCTAAATTGTGCCTAGTGCAGCCCTAGTCTTAGGACAATGTGCTGCAGAGAAGGTACCCTTCTGCTTGGGTGCACTACAACACAAGTTTCGATGTGGAAGGATGCGTTGATCCCAGGGTGAGGTACATCTTCTCTAGGGACCCCAAAACCATAAAAAATTTGCCTAAAACTTCAAAAGAATGAACTTAAATGAAATAGAAAAGGTAGATATCCCACCTAGTCCTGACGGCGTGACGAATGATCCATAGAGTCTCTCATAATCAACTGCTAATGTTCGAGGTAAAAATTGGTTCAAAGCACAAAACTGGATGGTAAATATCAAATGGTGAAAATGAATTTGATAAATTCTTGTTTTATGGTTATTTCGTGTTCATTAAATGAATAAACTATAGTTTTTACCTAATTTTACCAATGAAACAAGTATGTTTAATCCATTTGGTGGTTCTTTGAGTATGTTTACAGTTGATACAGTGAGTTTGACGTGCATGATCATGAATTGTACGTTTGACCACAAAGCATACTTTTATCTGTTTTTCGAGCTCTGTTAAACATTGAAAAAGGAACTCCCCTGGAGTCCTCTTTAAGCTCTTTTCAAACTCTTGAAATATGAAAATATTGCCAAGTGCTTTTGCTTTTCAGCCAATTAACAAATTGGAAATGACATCTACTCAGTATAATTTTAACCCTTTTCTGGACTACGATAGATTACTTATGAAAAAGGAATACGATGATCGAGCATGGTCAATAGGTTCTCTCTTGTGTTATTTTATACTTTTCCAGACTTGAGAGACAAATTTATGAAAAATAACTTGTGGAGATTCCTTTTTGTCCCTTTTCAAAGTCTCTAAACATGAAAACGACCGAGTTCTCATTGTCGTTAAACTTGTTAAAACATCAAATAGTGACAAACTTGTCCATCATGACAAGACCAAGTTTCACCTTCACTATACTCGTTAAAACATCACATAGCGATGGATTCAGCACATTATCTAGGAAGTTGACTTAGAAAGGCAATTCCAGTACCTTGAGGCTTGCATACATCAATGGCATGTTTCTCGCTTCCAGCAACAAGTTGACATCACTGGCCTTCGACTGAAAGAATTTGTATGGTGTTTGACATCAAAACATCTATTCACACCATCCAGAATGTACTATGGTACCTTAAGAAATCATTATCATTATCAGTGATCTCTCTTGCATATGTTAACATATTACATCATTGGCTGGTAATCTGATGGTGTCTTCCCATGTTTGACTTCAGATTGCATTTTCACATGGTTAGACTCATACTTGAGCGAATGCTTGGACGAGATAGAAGAGCCCGAATCTAGTTTCATCCATCCGGGCTATGATTTCAGGAGAGTACTAAATCATCTATACAATGGCCTTACACATATGGTCATCCTATCATGTGTCTATATCTGTAGATGACTATCTGATTTATGTACATGTAATGAAAAGTTTATATGCTGACTATGGGTATGCCTTCCCTCAGAAATTCATGAAAAATTCAAAGATATCATGATATTATGTATTGTAATCGATGCAGGTCTTCGTCCACTTCAAATCCTTCTCATGACATCATAAAGCATATCACTCGACATTATCATCTTCGACTTCATGCTTTAGGGCACAAATGTTACAGGTCTATTTGGGCACATCACTCCCAACATTCAGATTAGGACAATTAGGGCTCATCAAAACCTAATTCAGTTGTTACATGCCCTAGACAAGTCATCACATTGAATACTTCCATCCATGAAAGTTTCCTAGTCTGAAGCCTTGCTAAAATGCCTGCTTGGGACACCAGCGTAGCCTTGGTCAGGGGTAACTGCATTGTAATGCATGTAGGCCCATGTAAGCCTGCACTTCAGTGCATGTAGGCCCACTTACACCTGCCCTGGGCGAGACTGAGTGAAATTTCCATAGGGTTCTTGGAATATTCCTTGATTCTAGATCATTCTAGAAGGATCCCATCTCTTATCTCATCCTATGAGCTCGAATTTGGATAGGCTATGGATCAATTAACCTCCTATCCTCTCATCCCTTGATCCATGGAAACTAACTCCAATTTTGGAAGGCCATTCAATACCCAATTTATGACAAAACCACCTCCATTTCCCTATAAATTGAGCACTCATCATAGTGATCAGAGGGATAGAATCTGAAGATTGTAAGGAAATACTATTGGCTTGAGATTTGAGTTCATGTCAAGTAATGTTATGTTGCTAGATTGGTGTGCTTTTGGTGTGACAAGTGTTTGGCTGAAGTTGGATGAGTGGCACAAGATCGAACTGTATTGGGTGAAACTCTTCCTTATACATTAATAAAGTTGTTTATTCCTTTTCTCATATTCTTGTTCATACCTATGATGATTATCTTTTTCAATGTCTTCGATTCCATTGTTTTATAGTAGATAGATCATCTATGCTTTGATCGTTGTTGTTTCTGTTTCTGTTGACACATGTACCAATTGAGCTGATTGAGTTCAAGTGGAAGAAATGGGAGAAATTCAAACGAGATCAAGGAAGAAAAAGGCTACAAGTAAGTTCCTTCACTTCATCTATCGACTATACGAAAAGGTTAAACTACTTTCTTTCTGTTGTTCTAAGTGTAGCTACCCACTTAGGGAAAATGTGTTTATCCATAGATACAAATTCCATATAGCACATGGTTATAGATGCACCACCCAACCACAATATTTTAATTTTTAGTAGGTTGTTCCATGTCATAATATCTTGTAATTCCTGCTAATTTATCCTAAGGGACCCCACTAATGTTTTCCTATTTATATTTGCAATATCAATTTAGTCAATCTTTAGTTAGATATCACACCATTTTTACCTTATACATCTCCTATGACCATTGCCCCTCTTTTAAATTTACCACATATACTTATGGAGACCACACTATCTCTATATATGTGAATCAGGTCGTACTTCTTTTTCTTCTTTGTGATCACAATCTAAGAATTTTGTTTAAAATAGAGCTTCTCTTTTCTGCAGTATGTGTAATTAGTCACTTTATGTTATATTAATATGTATTCAACCTTTCATGTTAACAATACCCATGTATATGTGAAATTCCAAGAAAAAGTTGAAAGAATAACATTTTGTCATTTATTGTTTACCATTCCCATTAACTCGACTAACCTACCTGGATGCCATATACTGTTCACACTCTCAATTTTAGCCTTAATCAATATCAGCCTGCCTTTGTTTGCATAAGGTATTATTTTACCAATCTCCTCAGTACTATTTCTATGTGTCTTTTGCTTTCCTACCTCATAATATTACTACCTCCATTGCTTTTATTTGGTGGTCTCAAGATGCTTCACTCATTTGTGTTTTCAATAATTATTATGATATCTATCCTGATTTCTAGCACTCTACAAGTTTTCGATAGTGGTCTATGATAAAATGGATTATATTTTATAACATAGTTACTTGCCTTCACACACCTCTTTCCCCTAATAATGTTACTAGGTACGTGTACACCATCCTTCTTTAAGTTATTCGATATCATGAATAAGTTAATCGTTGACTATCCACATTCAAGGAGATCACAGAAGATTCGTTTGAAAGTTTTTTTTTCTTCCTATTTTGGTTGTTCTGTCCTATCTCTTTTTGGGGAAAAATATATGATTAAACTTTTACTTTTATCAATCTTGAAAATTAATCTTTCTCCTCATAGCCATGTGATTTTAGTGAACATTATCAATTATGTTATTTAACACACTTATACCCATATTATGTTGTTATCATATAAATATTTTCTTATATAAATATATGTTATATTTCGAATCAGCTGTAGCATATGGTATTATTTGTGACATTTTCTATTGTGTTACATTATTCTACGTGAAATAGACATTTATTTTTGTTTATTTTTTTCACCCTTATTACTTAGGGAAATTCACATTGAATTTATTATGTATTTATACTCTAAATGTAAGTATTCATAGCTTTAAGATTTCCCCTTTTTTCGCATGTAAGAGTATTGATAGGGTGACACTCTTTATGACACCCTAATCTAATTATTTTCTTTAGTTCACAATATATTACTCACTTCAATCATAACAAGTGATTTTACTACTGTTGACCTATAAGGCCTTGTGGGCGGCAATTTTATTCCAAATTGAGAATAACTAATTTTTATTATTATACCATCTCACATAGTAATTTTATATTCTTTCATCTTCTCATTTTAATTTTCAAGGAAGTTTTTCCTTACCTATCCCCATGATGGTTTCATGAGAGCAGTGAGACACAACCAAACAATACCATTTTTTTTTTGTTCAACCCACCAACTTAATGGGAAATATTATTCTTGCCTTTTTCTCAAGTGGACCCGCTTCTTGTGAACTAGTACTTTTATTGACCCTTGAACATACATAAAATAATTCTTAGAATTCATTACTTATGTATCATACATATACCACTGGTTATCTCATTTTTTTTAAATGCTTTCATTGCCAATATTGTAGTATCTGTTCTGGTTCTTCCTCAACCCCAAAAATGAAATCATTATTATTACGCATATATAATTTTTATAAGATAAGTTTAATATTCAACCTCTTTGTGTTAATTCTTTTGTCAAAAATAACTTTGAAATAAATTTGCTAATTAGTTCATAGACGACATCTTTCCTTCATGCTTATCCATGGTTTTGTCCTATGACAAACCTATGTTTCTATGTAAATATTTTTTTGTGATGGGTAGAAATCCATATTGAACTCAACTGGAAATAAAATATGATGATGTAACAAATAAATTAGATAAATGGGAAAGGAAAAATATTGGGAAAGAAACACTTCAGTTTTAGCGATTATTTCCATGATCTCGAAACCAATATGGCTCGATATGATCAAGACAGACTTCCCTAAAATCACTCCTATAAATCCTCGGGGGTTGCTTGATAAAATTTAATAGGTTGGAGAGAAAAATGTATTAAGTCACTCAATGTAGGGAAAAAAATCTAGTAAGGATGAATAAAGCATCGCGCGAGAAAAAGGCGAGCTTTAATGAAAAGGGGAAAATACCTTTTTTCGAAATATAAAAACCAGCCTAGGCTATTGGGTCTGGAAAACCCTAGAAAATGGGACACCACTTAAGGAA
Organism: Pinus taeda; assembly: GCA_000404065.3. Lineage (NCBI taxonomy): Eukaryota > Viridiplantae > Streptophyta > Pinopsida > Pinales > Pinaceae > Pinus > Pinus taeda. The sequence goes on from APFE031431734.1 coordinate 33,363, forward strand.
AACTCTTCTAGGGAAGTAAGGCAAAAAACACCTTGACCAGAATCACAAGAGGTTGTTGATTCAAGGACAATGAGATCTCATCTTCGGGGTGAACTAGTGGTGATGGTACATGCTTGGGTGGAAAAGTGACTTTCCCAAGTTTATTTGAGCAAAGTTTACAGTTTGATTTTATTGATCGCAGTTATGTTGTATCTTTTGATATTGGTTTCTATAAAAATGTTTTTCTTATGAATTTTAATAGCCTGTACATGGATGAGTTTGATTTTGGTGCATAAATGTATTTAGCTAATAAGTGATTGACTATACTCCTCATTTTTGGTTATTTTCATTTTCGTTTCTGGAATTAGTTTCATTGTTATTATTTACGCCTGACTAACATACATTCTTACAGCAGATTTACTGTACTAAGTACTTAGAAGGGATGAGAAATGGCTATAAATAGGATTTTTATTTTGATATGTTATTAGTATGTTTGGTAGGTTTCTATGTTTTAAAGAAGGAAAAAAAGCGACATGATTGTTGAGAAATATTAAACGAAATAATGATAGTATTTCCTAAGAACTAAAACTAGAACCTATACCATGCATAGTTATCGGAATATATAATAGAAAACTCTAGAAACAGAGGAGGATTTGGCATAGGCGAACCCAAAATTCTTTTTTAATATTACAAAGTTAATTAATTCGATGGTAATGACATATTGATTGATCTGTAAGAAGACCATGTGAGTGTGATGAGTTAAGTATAATGTCATTTAGAGGATACATAACAATTTATAATATTGATCTGAAATTGAGGGTAGAAGCACTTTCCGTCACATAGAACAACATACCTCCTGTGATTAATAAAGTATAAGAAATAAAGCAATATATAGAAAACAAAATTATAGTCCATACGGGCATATCTCAAATGAAAGGGTAAGGTAGTATTAAAAAAAGATCTGGTGTAACATGGCCAAGAAATTTTAATAAGTGCATAACATTTTTGAGTTTATCGGACAACAAGATATAGATAAAAAAAGTAGTATAAAAAATTAATGGTGCAATCAAAATATATTGATCCCTCATAAGAGATTTGATATAGTTTCTCATGTTCTAGTCAATCTATGAAGTATCACTGCATAGAAGAATACATTAACAAAAAAATACTAGTTTTGTAAGGAAGAACAATACCCATAACTAAATCCCAGAAAATAAAAAAGAGACAAATTTAATATCCTTATTGAAATTTTATTAAAACCTCGACTGAGTGTTATGTGCACTACAGGCGAATCAAAAAAAAGAAAAAACATCCAATAATTCCATTCAATAATAGTAGCAGTAAACCCAATTTCTTTCCCTAAACTCAAGCAGAAGATAGAAGAATTTATATTTTAGTCTTCTATGGTGGTTTTCATAAATATAGCATGAGAAAATAAAGGGTAATTAACATAGCGGTAATGATCTCATGAAAACCTTTCAATTTTACGAACATGAAATTGTTCAATTAAGAGTTTATATAACTAGAGTATCAAAATTACAGTACATTATGTGTAGAGAAATTATGGCAACCAAGCCTATGGAGGACTTACTCGAATTTGTTCGTGGAGAGACTAAAAGGGAAAAAAATTAAAATAAAACCAAACCCTTAATAATCTCTCCCTCCAGTACTTACATACATATCCTCTAATAATTTAATTTGACATCCCTACCACCACGACTCTAAATGTGGCAAGACCAGAAGAAAACTCAACTAGAAAACAACATAGCTTTGTCAGATCCCTAACAAGAAAGAACTAATGTAAGTGCATGGCAGTAATCATTCCTTCAAGTGACTAGGGTGTAGAAGATAACTGACCTAAGCGCCAACAGGTGTGAATAGTGAGAGGAAGTTAAATTATCCATCGACACGGTTGAAAAGGATTACAAAACCAAGATAGAGTAACATACAAGGTCTAGGGATATTAGTGGAAGAAAACAAACTTGAATTATTTACCATTGCCAGGAAAAAAGGAATAGGTTCAAAAAACCCAAAAACAAATGTGAATTTTTACCTCTAGGAGATGCACCATACAAAACCCTAAATCGAAGCCATTTTCTCCTATGAAAAATAGTGAAAACACATAACAATTGTCACCATGTCAAAATTGAATCATGGTTGAAATGTAAGTAGACAACATTGTAAAATAGAGAAATGAATACTAACTAGAAGACAAAGTCTCATCATATAAATAGAAGCTAAACCCAATTGTGATGAATGGTACTGCAAATTTTACATATTATAGGAAAGATTAAAAAGCAAAGGAAGTATGAGTTTAATATATATATATATATATATATATAGACAGACACACACACACACACAAATACAGAGAACCATAAAATAGTAGCATTTCATATAGTCACATTGATAAAAGTCTTACCTTGTGGAACCCGTAAGCTGAGCCAAGCCAGTCATAGTGAAATGAATGTTGTGAAGGAAAGGTATTTGAAGGTTCACCTATTCCATACATGTGGGACAAGAAATTTCAGTGAGTACCTAGAAGCAGAGCGAAATCGAGCTAGGAATCATAATAACGTGAGAATAGTTGGAGTGAAAGAACCTACCTGGAATTAGTGCCTTAAAGATTGTAATGTGATGAGGTGAATGCAACTGTGATGAAAAAAATGAACCAGGTGTTGGTGTTCTTCACCTCTCATGGCATCCTTGCAACAACATAACACTCAAATGCGGCAAAGGAGAATGATCCTAAATGACACATACATTCCACATCGTTGTTATGGTAAGAATGGTACAAAGCACATATACTTTTGTATTATCCAAAAATCATAACCAACATTGATGGGGAGACAATACTGCATGCCATGTGATTTTCACATGGGCCTGTGGTATATGGCACCAAACCATTTGGCGCAGGGTTCAAAGCGACCCTTCAACATGCTAACTGGAGGTGGGTTAAGTCAAAATAATTAAACCCCAAACAAATGTCAAGGTGTTAATGATCAATATGAATTAAACAAATACAATGTTGTTAAGCCTTCACCGAATTTAGGAGGGCTACTGAAATAAAATTTTACCACTCAGGAATGCATACATGTATTTAAGTAAACATTGCCATGCAATTTATTTATGCTATAAAGTAATCAAAAGAATCCAAAAATTATTACTTGTCCCAATCATACAAACTAGGGTCATCCACCCAAAAACATTATAAACACACCATAGGATATATATGAGAAGATAATAGCATAAGGCTTTGCAACATACTTTTCACACAATAATATAATTGAGCTGCACGACTATAGCCTAATAATGGTATGATTGGAGAGATGATTATGTCCACCCAAGAATTAGATCACAACACCATATACAAATGGGTCGTTAAGGAAACATTACTTTAGGAGGAAAAAGAAAATAAGGAGGGTTTATATGTATGAAGTTAACATATATATAAATGCATATATAAGAGAGCGATATTTGTTTTTTGTCGGGAAATAGGGATCTGTTACAGATGGTGTCAGAGCCTAGCTTCAACACTGGGCCTATAGGGAGTCATCATGTAATATAAAATATGTGTGCAAATATAAAAATGAAACACTAATAGTAAGTTGTGATGATTTATAAGGTACATAATGTGAAGAAAATGTGATAAAATGACGGGGAATTCACCTCCAGCCATAACAATCGGCGAGGAACTATATGTAGAATTGGGTGATGGACGTACTCCACAACCTCCTCATCTTATGGATGTCACTAGAAACCTACATCAAGAGCTAACCTCCTTAAGGAATAGTAATGAACACCTACTAAGGGAAAGTGAGGAACAAGAGAAAATGATAAAGAGTTTACTAAAAGTTTTAGGGATAGAAATGTAGAAGCTAAAGGGTTGAAGAGAAAAAAATGGAAGAAGTTTTAGAAAATTCTGAAAGTAGGGGGAATCAGATAGGAAATACCCAAAATCATATAAGGAGAAGAATAAAATGGTATTACAAGTTGAGTTTGGGAAGATAAAATGCCTACTTTTGATGGTGAAAAAGAGGAAGGTATAGAAGCTTGGCTTCTGAATATATTAAAATACTTTCAGGTATATGAATACAAAAGTAATTTGAAGGCCCAACTTACTATTTACCAATTATAGGGTAAGGCTACTCTCTTCTGGGAAGAGGCCAAAAGTATACATTTGTTGGAAGAAAATATAGTTACCTTGGCGGAATTTCATAAACATTTTAAATCTTGGTTCCTAAGTGAATGATACTATGATGATCGTGCTAAGGAATTCCACAATTTAAGATTGGGATAGCTGACCATGTATGAGTTTGTATTGGAATTCACAAACTTATTGTTGTATGTTCCCTATATCAAAGAATAGAAAGCTAAGGTACAATGATTTTTGAATTGTTTAACAGTACACTATAGACAAAGGATTGAGTTTTATAATCCTAAATCAATGGATGAGGCAGTAAGAAAATATAGATTGTGCTACCAACAATTTTGTAAATCACAGTGAAGGCTCAAAAGCATTGAAAAATAAGGACAACATAAAATATGCAACATAAATACACAAACCTCCTTACCTTAAAAAGTTCGAGACAGATCATTAGATGAATAAATTCAACAAAGGAAATGTAAGTCAATCAGCATATTATTACATGGGTCAAACCCCATGGAGATGAATAGCAAAAAGATTACTGGGGTGAAGGAAAAAGAGCCATTGAAGTGATGGGGTTGTGGTGAACCACACTTGTTATGAGAATTCCCACACAATCTGTGATTTTTCTAGAGTATTCAAGTAGTCCATTAAGCAACAGTTGTGACTGATGTGGCCAAAAACATTCCTAGGATTACTATGCCACTAGAGGATAGACAAGTTGAGCATCAATCTACCATGATAGAAACAGAAGCTATTATTTCAAACTAGTATGTTTCTATTCTAATTGATCCAGGGGCTAGTTTAAGTAATATTAGTCCCTAAATTTTGGAAAAATGTAAATTAAAATCATAAAAATTTAAAAATGCCTCTAAGAAGGTTGTACCCATATCATTTAATTTGAGTATCTATATTTCATTATTTTTAATATTTCTCTAGGTCTCTTGCATAATATACTTCACTCCCATTCTTGAAGCTGTTGGAAAATCAAAGTAGTTCTATTAGGGTTTGATTCTCCTTTCTTGATAGTTACTTGTAAGTGTGTTGGATTCTTTTGCTTCTTTATTATCTTATATTCCATCAAGAAATTACCATATTATGTGTGTATGAAGATAAAAAATAAGAGACACAATAGATGGGCACTATGCTAGGGAAAACCCCCCTAAAGGGTAAAACCAAGTCAAGATAATTCTTCTTTTCAATAGTATTATTTGAGACTCTTCACCCTAGAGAAAGACTAGGCATTCCCTCCATATTAGGTCACCCTCTGAAATATTCGACCCCTTCTAGCAACTTAAACTAGGAAGCAACTTCTGACAACAGAGAGCTTCCGACAATAATGAAACTTAAAAGACTTAGATCTCCCAAACTAGGGCATGAAATAGAGAGAGAGGAACCAAAAGCTTGATTTTATTCTTCTCCTTATACTTCCCAAAATTTTCACTTCCTTTGGCTTCCTCACAATACACTTCACACTTCTCCATGTATTCTTTATTTATCGAACTAGCTAGAGTTGTGATGCTCCAAATGACTTTGACTAGCTTGTATTTAAAGGTTTCTTGTGGGTCAAATTAGGGTCCTTAGGTCGAATTGATCTATTCAAGGCTGAATTCATATGGAGGATACATAAGTCATATTTGACTCAATACTAAACCTTTTTAAATGATTCAAAATCCCAAGAAGGGTCTCCTTCAATGTACACTCTATAAACTCCATAATAATCCTAGGAGTCCACAATGGGGACTTTGGCTAATATAATGATGACCCAAGCATGAAACCCATGCTTTAATAAGTCATTGTTACCATAATAAAATATATTTTCTGTATTCCTTTTAAAAGTGCATTTCATGATGACTCAACTACATTAATGAAGACTGAAGATAGTTATATTTTCCAACACTTGCTCTTAAATAGGGAGGTATAAATAATGTACAAATACAATAGAAGATCTCAAACTATATGAAACAATGAAGAAATTTAAGCACTACAGTGCCATGGAGAAGATTCATGACCAGGGAAATATATCCATTGGTCTCTCAACAACTTAGGCACCATAATTCCATAGACTAGATTCCCGACTAGGGCAGTCTATCCAAGTGGGAATAAGGTGGACTGAAGCTTTCAACCCGTCTAGGTACCATTAAGCTTACTTTGTAACCACCAACCCAGGGACCTATGTTCCTATCCATGGTAAAATATCTATGCTCCATGGCACCCTTGCCTACTTTGCGACATGGAAATCAACCCAAAGTGTTGGCTAGACGTCCTCCCAGGAAGTGTTTCACTCACAAAGCCTCAACAAATCTCTTCCATTCCCTTATCATCAATAAAATTAGGAATGTCTACCAAACCCAATGGTTTCTAAGATACTCAAACTTCTTATTCGGAATATCCTTTGTTACTATGTAGGCTACATGTTCATTTGTCTAGACATACTCTAGCTTCATGATCCCATATGGCACTAGGTTACTAATAAATTGAAACTTATTATTGATGTGATTTGTCCTCAAATGAAATAGATGATCTACAAACATATTGATACAACTTTGATTGTCATAATTAATCATAGTAGAACCTAAAGACTTCTTGAACAAATCTAACAGAAGCTTTCTTAGCCAAATAGCCTCCTTTCCTACTTCGCACGCAGCCACATATTCTGCCTCAACACTACTCAAGACAAATGGATATTTCTTCCTACTCATCCAAGAGATCATAGCAGCTCCTAGACTAAAAGATCCTTCGATAGTGCTTCTTCCATCGATCTCACTGCTACCCAAATCAATGTTCGTGAGGCTAATTAGCTTGTCTTCGTTACTATCACACTTTAGGTAGTGATATATAGTACCACGAAGATACCTCAATATATTTTTAGTAGTTATCTGGTGATCGTGAGAGGGCTCCAACTACAACTGACTAAGAATGTTTATTGGAAAACATATATATGGCCGATTATTTACCATATACATCAAGGAACCCACCAATTGTCTATAGGAGGTAGGATCCACGAGACTAGAGTTAGGTTCCCTCAACTTCTTGAGATTGGTGATCATAGGAGTAGTCATTAGCTTGGAATCCATCATCCCAAATTTTTGCAACAACTTGATGATGTACTTTCCTTACCCCAAATATATCTCCACAGGTCCCTGCCATACTTATAGAGCTAGGTAATAGTGCATCAATCCTAGCTCCTTCATTTCAAATTCTGCTTCCAACATCTTCTTGTATTCTTGAATTCTTCGCTCCACAGCTGTGACGTAGATCATCCACATATAGTAGAATAATGATGGCCTCATCATTCACAACCTTGATGTAGAGATTTAGATAAACAAAACTCTTCACGAAGTTAATTCTAAGTAGATATGCATATATCCTTCCATACCATGCCCTAGGTGCTTTCTTCAAGCCATATAGGGCCTTCTTAAGTATACAAACATGAGAGTCCCTGCTATTAACTTCAAAGCCTTCGAGTTATTTAATGTACACTTCCTCATCAATAGTCTCATTCAGAAATGTTTTCTTCACATCCATTTGATGGATATTCCACCCCATTATAGTAGCGATTAAAAACAACAATCTAATGGTAGTGTAACTTGTGATAGGTGCAAAGGTTTCTTCATAATCAATGCCTTCCTTTTGAGAGAAACCCCTTGCAACAAATCTTTCTTTCTACTTGTCTATACTTCCATCAACTACATGTTTGACCTTATAGATACATTTAGATGTGGCAATCGATTTTTCAATAGGTCTAGGAGTGATTTCTCAAAACCCATTGTTCATGATGGATTTATATTCTCCCTGCATTGATTTCTTCCAAACCTCTTGATGCACAACTTCCTTGAATGTAGATGGTTCGGCTTCATTCAATTTTTTCATATATGAAGGATAACCAAAATATATTTTCAGTCTCTTTCTTTCCGTGAAGATTCCTTTCTCAATTTCATGTCCTTCAGCATCTTCCAATGTATCTTTCAACCAATTTGGCATCTTGCTTGTGGTTGGGATGACCATCGATTGAATAGGCTCACTTGGTCCTTCTTCTTCGAGTTTTCTAGTAGAGTTTTCTTGATGTATTTATTCTTCCTCAACTATGGGAACTTAGTTTTCATCCGAATGAATATGAATATCCTTTGATTTCTTGTATGCTTGATTCTCATGAAATATGACATCCTTTCTTACTTCAATATATCTTCCTATCTTTTGGGCAATCCCTTTTGTTCCAGATAATAGAAAACAATGAGCTCCCTCTTAATACCTACTTCCTTACAATATGTAATTAATTCCTTAGAAGTGTATTCTCCACCATTGTCATCCCTCAAATTTTTTATCTTTCTTTCTGTTAGGGTTTCTACTTCAACGTTAAACTCCTTCAACTTATCAAATACTTCATCTGTTGTTTTGAGGAGGTAGAGCCATGTATTTCTAGAATGTTCATCAATGAATTTTACATTATAGGGATGACCTCCAAGTGATTTTTCAAACATTCGCACACACACACATCAGAATGGAAGAGGTATAATATCGTTTTAGACCTAGTTTCAATATTATAAAATGGCTTTCTTGTACGTTTTACCAAAGAGTATCCCTTGCACACACGTTCATGATACAACTTCCTATTAGGAATACCATGAACCAACTGACTAAGAGTATGGATGACCTTATAATGTAGATGACCATAACTCCTATGCCATAGCTCAATGGGATTTATTTCCATATGAACCTAAGCCTAAGTAGGTGGTGTAATGATTCTATAAATACCTCGTTCAACTAGGCACCACTTGGACCTTCTCCAACTAGGCACTAAGTGTCCAAGGTTGCCTCAAGTGTTCTCTCCTTTCACCCTCTTTCCCCCTCTATCCCGGTTGTACCTCTGAGATAGTAGTAGGTCAGCTACCAATGCCGAAGCATCTAAAATAATTTGTTTTTGGGGTTTTTGGTTTTAGTTTTGGAAGACCAATCAATGAAGATAGATGTAGAATTGAAGAAATTAATCCTTTGGGGTATATTAATACTTCAACAAAGGGATGCTATAAAGCATTACACAATGATATAGATCAAAATAGTGGTGAGTAGAAGACATGAAAAAAAATATGATTATCACAGTTTCCGGACTGTAAAACAGAACAATCATAAGTGGGAAAACATTTTGAACTATGTTCAAAAGATTCAAGGTAGTATACTTAAGGTTACAGAAGATGTTGATGATTTATTAATTAGAGGGGATTAACTACAGAGACAGTTGCATTAATCCATTCTCTTAATAAATGATCACTTGAGGGGCTTATCAGAATCAATTGAAACTCTAATTGTTCCTACCTAGATATCTCTGTAAATCATAAGCATATAAGAAATAACATAATGATTGAAGACTGGAAAAACTTACAGGATAACAAAAACTGTGTAAAACCAGATTTAGAATCCTTTGCTTTGTATTAAGGTTCCAGAAAGACTGAGTACATCAAATGTCAGCAAAATCTTCCTTTAAAGGCGACTTCCAGGTTCAAAGTCGAATTAACAATCAAGACTTTATAAGCAATGATCTATGAATCTTGAACTCCGAACCATTTACAAATCAAGAAAAGAGTTATTTAAACAATAATGAAACTTAAGAAAAGATCCTAAAATAGATTAAGATTTTTAGGAAAAGAAAGATCTTCATGCCAAGAAGATAGGGGCATCTATTTGAACTGTTTCTTGCTGTCCCTTTTATTTAGGTTGTGTTGGCTTTTGTAGGATATTTTGCCCTTTAGGTTGATTGATTGTTTGAATCCTTTTCACTGGATGATTCCTTCATTTTGATCTTTCATCTGACTTATTTAAAGTCTGTAACTCTTTTTGATCCTGCTGATTAAATTTGACTGTGCATCTTAGGTTTTATTGTGTTTTTACAACAATAAATCTTCATATTGTGTCTTCAAAGTATTATACAAGCTTGTTGTTTATAAACTTGAAACAACAATACTTACCTGCAAAATACATAAACTATTAGGGGAAACGTGGTGACAGAGAAGGTCGTGATGGATTTTTGAGCTTTCAAAGGATATCGGAAGGAGTCCAGGGCATATCGGAGGGTGAAACAATGATTTAATGACCGCAGAGGCATTATGAAGGCTTGACTATGTAAAAGAGGCAAAAACAGAGCAAAACAAACATTTGGCATTTTAAACGAGCAAAACAGGTTTCTTTCTAAAATACGGCATGAAGTGAACAGTGATCATTTTGTCGTTTTGTGGAAGGTGATTTTAATCGCACTGCTTATGAGGCACTGGCAGTTTTGGGGTGGAGTCACCCAAAATAACCATGGCCTAACACGTAGCAATGGAGGACAGAGAAAAATCAATTTTCGGGTGTGTAATGCTCATACAGAGAGCTAACCTGAAATTGCCAAGGGTCGTTTGATCTAAAGGCTTGAGATTGGACGGAGGTGGAGTGAAGAAGGAGTACGAAGGGATTAATTATGGCGAGAGGGATTAATTATTGTTAAAAATGTGATTATCAATTTAAATGGAGTTTCGGGTCATTTCTTCGTTGAAATCAAAAAATGATTTAACACAGAAATTCTTTGCAAAACACATAATGGCAGACTTGAAATTTACGAATTAGATTAGATAATGATATCGAGTCCGCGTCTTATGTTGCATATCAGAATTGATGTTAGGCGACGGGTAGGCCAATTGCGCAGGAATGTGATAAGGGCCGAATGCAATATGGTTGTGAACTACAACATATATTTGGTCGGGTCCAGGCTTACATCGGATATCAGAAATCATAGAGGTGGGAGGTATATACATCAGATGGGATGTGCGATGAAGCTGGATGTGATATGGTGGTAATATGTAATATATATATATATATATATATGCGTTGAGTTCGGGCTTCCATATCGCAGTTGGGGATCGCCATACATGGAGGGTTATGCTATAAGTGGGACTGCGATGAATGGTGGATGAAAAATGCAATATATTATGATATATAATGATGTCGGATCCGAACTTCCCATCGTATATCGCATTCGGAGTTCACAATGCGGGGAGGGTTATTTATATAAAAGACTTGTGATCCTGCTGATGTGATATTTTTATGAAATACATAGTTTTATAACAAAATTAAGGGTTTTGGGGTATGCTATAAAAGGAATTAATATTATACAAGAAAGGGGAATTTTAAGGATTTAATACATAAATTAGTATTAAAATGAAATATGAGCAGAAAAGGGAAATGTAACTAAGTATAATGCTTTTTAGTGAATGATTTGACTTTTCATATAAGAATTTACACTTAGAGTAAAGATGTTTTTATGGGTTTTTGTGTAAAAAGGGGTTTTACATGGAATTTTTATTTTTCGTAGGTAAAAAGGGCTTTGTCCTTAGGCAAAGGGATTTTTATGAAAAATGAGTGAATGTGAATGTATGAAGGTGGGAAGGGGAAATTATTGAATATAGGGATGAATGGGGATGAATAGGAAGTTAATTACTTGATCAAGTAGACATTCATTTGCCTTGTGAAATTGGATCATGGACATAGAACATATGGTAAAACATGATAATGTATACTTGTCCAATCAATAATCAAACTGCTGCAACCTTTCTCTACTTACCCTTTGCTTATCCTATCATTTTTTCCTTCACTTAATGGGTGCATTTAAACTAGCAAACCCTTATCCATTTTCTTTTAAAGCAAGAAACTATGTACTTCTAACCTTATATCAATCCAAGGGCTCAGACTAAACTGATGAGCACCTTATTATTCTCTACCTAGCTACTGATATGCCTAGATTAAATAGTTTGGCCAGATATTTATTCTCCAACTAAAACATCAAATTGAAAGCATGAAGCAGTCAATATTAAATAGTTTGACTGTCATGGGTTGTGGAATTTAAAAAAAAGCTATACATAACCATTATTTTGCTGAAACATAGTAGTGGCATTTATACTTGCTCACTTCCAAAATTTATTTATTTTCTTTCTACCTGACATTTTCTTTTTTGCCTTGATTTTTTAGAGTAGCTAACCTAACATTTTCTTTGATGTGGACATTACCATCAAAAAATATTTTTTTACTAGCATTTTATTCACTATGTTAGTCCATATCTTAACTTAACATTTTTTTTCAAATATTCTATCTTATCAAAACCAACAAATGCTACAACATTGGCTCCATCTGGGGACTGCTTTCTCCTGCAGAGTGCAGAGAACTTGTAGATCCATGTGCCTTCTCCTTGGGCTATGGAGTCCTTACTGTAAAAAATATCACACTAACATCTTGGAAAGGGAAAGAAAAACGAAGTATTTATAATGAAAACTATTTCAACTTCTTAGTACTGAATGTAATGTTTGAGAAACCTTCCATTTACAGGATACGTGGAATATAGCCCGTCAAGATTCTGTAGCATAAAAGCGTTGTTACCCTTTACTTCAGCAATTGCTAAAGGTCCAAACCATAGATTGTCAAATTTGTCATGCTTTCCTTTCTCTTCTCTCCTGGCATCCCATCTTAGAACTGGATCACCTTCCTTAAAGTCCCTTCCCCTAGCTCTTCTGTCAAACAGGGTCTTCATCTTATTCTGATATTTCTACAATTTGTATTGAACTTCATCTTTGTTTTCATTAAGCTCAATAATTTGATTTATTCTTCTAGAAAAATCATCATGCTCATATGTTGCATCATGCATAAATTTTAAAACAAGGAAGGCCAAATTGGTAGGGAAGAGTGCATCTTTCGCATAGACTAATTGAAATGGAGATTTGCCAGTTAATCTCTTTGGAGTAATTCTATTTGCCCATACTGCATAAATCAAATGTGAATCCAAGCTCTTCTTATGATCAACTAGAGTCTTTTTTATTACCTTTACCAAGCTTTTGTTTAATGATTCTGCAAGGCCATTACCTTGAAGGTAGTATGGAGTTGAATGATGTAACATAATCTAATATTTCTGACAAAAGTCAATCATTTTAACACTAGAAAATGTTGTTGCATTATCAGTGAAAATTTGAGTTGGGCAACCAAATCTAGCTAAGATATTCTCCTCAATAAACTTAATTACTATTGCATCAGTAGAATTTCTAATAGGAATTACTTCCACCCATTTAGTAAAATAATTTGTTGCAGTGAGAATCCATCTATGCTGATTAATTGAAGTGGGATGAATTTCTCCAACAAAATCTAATCCCCATTGAGAAAAAGGTGTTGAAACTATTGATGGAACAAGTGGAAGAGCTGCTAATTTTTTTTTCTAGCAAACATTTGACAAGGAACACAACCTCTCACCTTTGCCCCTAGTTGTAAAAATAGTGTGGGCCAATAAAATCCTCCCCTCAGAATCTTGTATTCTATAGCTCTCCAAGTGCAATGTCCCCCACAAAATCTTCTATGAAACTGATCAATGATTCCTTCAGTTTTAGATTTTGTTAAACATAATAACAAAATGTTGAGTGGATCTTTCCAATATAAATTTGCATTAATAATGTAGTACTTGACTGATTTTAACTCAAGAGTCTTACACTGGGTCTTGGAGAACGATGTCAGACACTCAAACTTGATCATGAAATTAACAATATCTTGATACCAGTTTGACAGCAAATATTTTTCATCAATGTCTATAGGACTGATCTACTCTAAAGAATGAGGTTCTTGTGGATTCTCTCTTCTAGGATGAAGGGAAGATTCTTTTGGATTCTCCCCTTCTACAAGGACAAACGGTTGTTGTGTATTCTTCCCTTGTATTTCCAATTCAGAATTGATTCCAAGTACTTTGCAGTTGGATTCAGCTAGAAGCTTAGCTAAGACTTGACCTTTTACTAGCTTGGTAGTCTTGATAGTTAGATCGAATTCCAAAATTTGAGTGATCCATCTACCTCTTTTCCCATCGGTGTCCGGTTGGGTTAAGACAATTTTGACAGCACTATTTCGGACATAAATTGTAATAGGTGAGTGTAAGGCATACATCCTGAATGATTTCAGGGCTTGAATAAGGGCATAGGCTTGCTTCTCAATGATGTCATACTTCAGCTCAGCATCTCTCATAACCTTGCTGAAAAAGGCTATGGGTTGGTCATGGGAATCTTCATTTTTCTACAATAAAATAGCAGCAAGGGTTGTTTCAGAGGAAAAAGAAAAAATACTAAATGGCTTAGAATAATCAAGGCTAGCTAAGGGGGGAGCTTCAGAGATAGCATTTTTAATTTGTTTAAATGCATGCCTAGAAGTGGGAGTCCATTTGACTTCATGGTCCTTTTGAAGCATGCCAGTTATATGTTTTACAATCTCTGCATAATTTCGAACACACCTCCTTAAAAAATTAATCTTGCCTAGAAAAGCTTGAATTTCCTTCTTGTTTCTAGGCAAGGTTAATGATTCAATGGTAGATACTCATTTGGGATCAATTACTAATCCCTCCTTTGAAATTATATGGCCTAGCAAGTTTCCTTCTTTGATAGAAAAGAATGACTTCTTAGGGTTCAATGATATTCCAAATTTTCTACACCTTTCAAAAACCTCATCAAGTGCTTTAAATGTTTCTAATTAGATTTAGAAAAGACAGTTATGTCATCAAGATAAATAACTACAAATTTATTTACTTGACCCATGAAAGTGATGTCCATAGCTCTCTGAAACATTACTCCAGCATTGGTCAAGCCAAAATGCATCCTAGTGTACATGAATGTACCCTAGAGTGTAGTAAAAGTTGTCTTCTCTTTCTCTATTGTATCAATGTTCACTCTATTATAACCTGAAAAACCATCAAGCATAGAAAGCCTCTGTGCTCCTGAAACCATTTGAAGTAATTGATCCATTTTGGGCAAAGGATAATTATCTTTTAATGATGCTTTGTTCAGATTTCTAAAATCGAAACAGTCTTATTTATCCATTTTTGTTTCTAACAGGAACCAGATTTGCAACCCAATTAGAATATCTAAGAGGGAGGATTGGGCATCTAACATTTTCTTAATTTCTCTTTCTATAGTTGGTAGAAGAGCTGGATTTATCCTTCTAAGCTTCTATTGATACGGTTTTTCTTCTGACTTCAGAGGAATCTTGTGCTATATTAACGATGTATCATAGGTTTTTAAATCAGCGTAATTCCAGGCAAAAATGTTCTTATAATTTTGCAGTAATTTAAAATACTGAGCTTTGACTTCTGGGTCTAATGAGGTGCATAATTTGATGTTTTTAATATCATAAATAGCTCCAACATTAATCTCTTCCACGTCATCTTCTGAAGAAATAGACTATGGGTTTTAAAAAACATCATTTTGGTCAAATAATTTTTCTAAAGGAATCAATCCTTTTGGAATAAAATTATTGGATAATTGAATAATGTCATGATTGGTAATTTGGGTATTAAAGTCTGAAGTATCATTTCCTTCTGCGTTTTCACTTATTTCAGTTCTATCATCATTAATTTGCAAAAATGAAAAATCATCTATTACGTGCAAAAATGATTTCAATTGTTCATCATCTTCAAATATTTGCCAATGTTTCAGATTATCTGGGATAGATGGCCTATATTTGACTTGTATTTGATAGAGTACATGAATATGATCAAGAATTTTAAAAGTGCTAGTAAAGACAGCTAAGGCATCTGCATGAACGTTTCTATCTTTGGGAATGTGAGTCAAATTAAAAGCATCAAATAGGTTTTCCACTGAATCCCATACCTCATTTTTGTAGGACCTAAGTCTAGGGTGCTTGGTCTTGCAAACATTCTTTACTTGCTTAACCATAAGTGTAGAATCAGTAAAAATAGTTAAGTTATGAACTTTTAGGCTTTTGGCTAACTGCAATACTAAAAGAAAAGCTTCATATTCAACAACATTGTTAGTAACTTCAAAATATAATTTACATGATTGGATTATATTTGCCTTTTCAGGTGAAATTAAAACAACTCTAGCTCCTGCCCCATGTTTTGTGCGAGAGCCATCAAAGAACATTTTCCAAATATCAGCTTGGTTTGGTTCAGCACATTCAACTGCTTCTTCAATCTTGACCTGAGCTTTATGTTGGCTTGAAGTGAGCTGAAAACAACCAAAGTCTTGATCTATTGCATAAATTGGATGGTTCCTTGGCTGGTCATTCTTACAAACAGTATGTGAAAATCTTACCTCCCTATATAATCTCAATTGCTCTCCTCTATAAATAGGAAATTTAGTAGCATACGACATGTCCATCTGTAGAGTTCCCCCTAGTTTGGCACAACATGACCTAGAAACGAGCATTCCAAACTTGGGAGGGATATCTGTGACAACAATATCAAGTACTACACTCTTTACTAGAATTTGGGCAAGGGTAACCACTAGATCCTTAATCAGTCCTAAACAGGGTACCCTTTTAGAATAAAAGGTGTACAGGTCATGGTAGGATTTAGCGATATCGAGTTTCAGATGGTCCATGATGGATTTTAGCATAAGGTTGTGTGATTCTCCTGAATCAAGCATACAATTGTATAACATGGAGTCATTTGTTTTAAGAGTTACACAAAAAGGAGGCACTATCTCATCTATCATGTCTGAACTAGGGCCAAAAACTACTGCTGGTTTTTCATCTTACGGACTTATGACATCACCTTCAGCATCAACCAAGGTATTTTGAATCCATTTAGAAACTTGAGTTTTGTAACCAGGGTTTCTAGAAAGTTCTGACAATGGAATTGGGATCTTAACCCTCTCCAATTCTTTTTTAGCATTAAATGTAGTCAAAATGTTTTTACGAGCTTGGGAAGTATTAATGACTGATCTAATGGCTGAATAAGAGTTGTTTGAGCTTTAACAGTTTTGCTACATGGTTCAAATATTGGAGTTTCCTTTCGAGGTCTCCCAGTACCAGGTCTAGGTATAAGATCATACCTCTTATTTAATTCTACAATTAAAAATTCAGAAAAAGCATGATATTTAGATGTTGTGCAGTTTCCTGATCTTCTTGAACCTGATTCTGTTGTGAGGGAGGAATGATGGTTTTTTGATTGGAAGAAGAATCCATACCATTAATATCTTTAGTAATTGTCATAGTATTATCATTAGGTTGTTGGTCATCTGTTAATAGAGGAGTAGGAACTTGTTGATCATTGGTAGGACTCTGAAGAAATTGTAGTGGTTGGTTTCTTTTATACTGACCTTGATTTTGGTTTTGGGGCCTAGTAACTATTTGTTGTATTGTCCTAGGTTGGGTCTCAATCTTTGAAATCCTATTTGATAGGTTTCTAAGAAGAGATTTTATTTCTTCTATTTTTGAGTCTTCTGATTTAGTCTTAGAGGACCTAGAGGCTTCTTGAACAGATTTGAGTTTCCTTTGGGCCTTTTCTTCCTTAAGTTTTAAAGAAGTTGAGGCCACCCTATTTGCTTCTACTTATATAGTGCTTTTTTGCATATCTTCAAGAGTTATTGAAGTTCTCTCACATAGCATAATAGCAAAGTCATCATCGAAAGCTTTATAAAATCTAGATTTAGCTATTGCTATAGGGCGCTTATAATCAAGAAGCATTTTCTGATAGAGTTTATTAAATCTCTTGATAAAATCTGAAACTGGTGCACCGAAGTTCCTTTTAGGCTCTTCAAATTCTGTGAGGAAGTAAAGAGGATCCTTTTTGACACCCCACTGATTTTTAAATATGGTTGTAAGCTCTTCCCAATTTATAATGGAAGTTGCTAGTAACTGCCTAAACCAGATCTTCATATTTCCTTCAAGTGACTGTACAAACAATCTCATATAAACATTCTCTTGCTCAATATTGATATTGTCTACAAAATCTAGGAAAGCTTGAAGATGGTCCTCAGCTGAGGGACCAGTTTCTCCATTGTACTTGGGAAGGTATTTTAAATACCCAGCTCGGAATGCATCAAGGTTATTAGGTAAGACTAAGGCAACGTATCTAGCCTATACGATAGGTTGGAAAGCCATGACATCAGGAGGTGTATAAGGTGCTTGAGGTATATGAGATGCTTGAGGTGTATGAGGTTGTCCAAGTGGAGTATGAGGTGTTAGTGTGGATGTAGAGGATTAAGAAGAAGTAGAGAAACAAGATGGTGATTTAGGAGTTGATAAACTAGTTGGAGGTGAAGGAGGAGGAGATCTCCTGAAAGACTTCAAAGGAGTCTTAAGAACTAACTTTGGGACCTATAAAGGAATGTCTTATTTTGTTTCAAAGAGAGGATTTGTGTATATAGAAAATGTTTCCTCGGATTGTTTAGAAGAAGAAGCTCCAAGTCGGTCAAAGATGGAAGAAAATGGATAGGGGTGGGGATACGAAATCTGTGGGTCTATATTCTGGTAGATTAATACCCAACTCCAATTTAGTTTTAGGTGATCTTGGTGGTAATATGGGTATTGGATGAGATTCTAATGAATGAATAAGGTATGCTGACTTAAAATCAACTCCTTTGTTTAGAAGTTCAGCAACCCTAGGTGATAAATGGGAGTAATTAGGATCAGATGGGATATTACTATAGGGGTCAAATGATTCTAGTTCTTCAAATTGTAGGACTGAAGAGGAAGAAGAAGATGATCGATGGTTTCCCCTTTTAGAACTGGCTTTTCTTAGAAGCCTTTCAGGATCTGACAAAGGTTTAAGTCTGTTAGCTTCTGAACAAGATCTGGTATGTTTATAAGGTGCCAGCTTGGGAGTGTGGAGTCCGCAAGGTGAATGATTTTAACATTTCTAAACCTTTAATCACCTTTAAAGGAGAAGAATGAATGAATATTGTTGTCCCAAGGGAAGTTTTAATGAAATTTGAATCCCTAGCAATGACGCCAGTCTGATGTTGTACCTCTGAGATAGTAGTACGTTAGCTATCAATGCCAGAACATCTAAAATAATTTGTTTTTAGGGTTTTTGGTTTTAGTTTTGAAAGACTAATGAATGAAGAGAGATTTAGAATTGAAGAAATTAATCCTTTGGCGTATATTAATACTTCAACAAAGGGCTGCTATAAAGCATTACACAATGATATAGATCAAAATAGTGGTGAGTAGAAGGCAGGAAAAAAATATGATTATCACAGTTTCTAGACTGTAAAACAGAACAATCATAAGTGGGAAAACCTTCTGAACTACGTTCAGAAGATTCAAGGCAGTATACTTAATCTTACATAAGATGTTGATGATTTATTAATTAGAGGGGATTAACTACAGAGACAATTGCATTAATTCATTGTCTTAATAGATGATCACTTCAGGAGCTTATAGGAATCAATTGAAACTCTAATTGTTCCTACCTAGATATATTTGTAAGTCATAAGCATATGAATAAATAACACAATGATTGAAGACTGGAAAAACTGATAGGATAACACAAAACTGTGTAAAACTAGATTCAGTATCCTCTGCTTTGTATCAAGGTTCCAAAAAGAGTGAGTACATCAAATGTCAGCAAAAGCTTCCTTTAAAGGTGACTTCTAGGTTCAAAGTAGAATTAACAGTCAGGACTTTATAAGCAACGATCTATGAATCTTGAACTCCGAACCATTAACAACTCAAGAAAAGAGTTATTTATGCAATAATGAAACTTAAGAAAAGATCCTAAAACAGATTAAGATTTTTAGGAAAAGAAAGATCTTCATGGAAAGAAGATAGGGGCAGTTGTTTGAACTGTTTCTTGCTACCCCCTTTATTTTTGTAGGATATTTTACCCTTTAGGCTGATTGATTGTTTGAATCCTTTGCACTAGCCGATTCCTTCACTTTGATCTTTCATCTGACTTCTTTAAACTCTGTAACTCTTTTTGATCCTGCTGAGTAAATTTCACTGTGCATTTTAGTTTTTACTATGTTTTTTCAATAGTAAATCTTCATATTGTGTCTTCAAACTGTTATACAGGCTTGTTTTATAAACTTGAAACAACAGTCCTTACCTGAAAAACATAGAAACTATTAAGAAAAACATGGTGATAGAGGAGGTCGTGATGGATTTTTGAGCTTTCATAGGATATCAGAAGGAGTCCAGGGCATATCGGAGGGTGAAACCACAGTTTAATGATCAGAGAGGCATTATGGAAGCTTGACTATGTAAAAGAGGCCAAAACATAGCAAAATGAACATTTGGCATTTTAAATGCAAAAAATAGTTTTCCTTTTAAAATACGGTGTGAAGTGAACGGTGATCATTTTGTCATTTTGTGGAAGCCAGTTTTCATCGCACCGCTTATGAGGCATGGGCGGTTTTGGGGAGGAGTCACCCAAAATAACCATCGCCTGACACGTAGTAATGGAGGACAGAGAAAAACCACTTTTCGGGTGGGTAATGCTCGTACAAAGAGCTAACCCAAAATTGCCAAGGGCTATTGGATCTGAAGGCTTTATATTGGATGGAGGTGGAGTGAAGAAGGAGTAAGGAGCGATTAATTATGGTTGGATGGCTTAATTATGGTTAAAAGTGTGATTAGGAGTTTAAATGGAGTTTTGAGTCATTTCTTCATTTAAATCGAAAAACGATTTAACACAAATTCTTTTCAAAACACATAATGGCATAATTGAAATTTATGAATTGGAGGAGATAATGATATCGAGTCCATGTCTTATATCGCATATCACAATCATAGTTAAGTGGGGGGCAGGCCCATCGCAAAGGAATGCGATAAGGGCCAAATGCGATATGGCGGTGAACTACAACATATATTTGGTTGGGTCCAGGCTTCCATCAGATATCGGAAATCGTAGAGGTGGGAGGTATATACATCAGACGGGATGTGCGATGAGGCTAGATGCAGTATGGCAGTAACATGTAATATATATATATGCGTTGAGTCTGGGCTTCCATATCGTAGTGAGGGATCACCATACATGGATGGTTATGTTATAAGCGGGACTGTGATGGATGACGAATGTGAAGTTTAATATATTATGATATATAATGATGTCGAGTTCAGACTTCCCATCGTATATCGCAATCAGAGTTCACAATGCGAGGAGGGTTATTTATATAAAAGACTTGCAATCCCGTCGATGCGATATTTTTATGAAATACATAGTTTTATAACAAAACTAAGGGTTTCAGGGTATGTTATAAAAGGAATTAATATTATACAGGAAAAGGAAATTTTAAGGGTTTAATACATAAATTAGTATTAAAATGAAATATGAGCAGAAAAGGGAAATGTAACTAAGTATAATGTTTTTTAATGAATGATTTGATTTTTCATATAAGCATTTATACTTAGGGTAAAGATATTTTTATGGGGTTTTTGTGTAAAAGGGGAATAGACATGGAATTTTACTTTTCCTAGGTAAAAAAGGCTTTGTCCTTAGGAAAAGGGTTTTTTATGAAAAATGATTGAATGTGAATGTATGAAGGTGGGAAGGGGAAATTAGTGAATATAGGGATGAATGGGATGAATAGGAAGTTAATTACTTGATCAAGTAGACCTTCATTTGCCTTGTGAAATTGGATCATGGGCATAAAACATATGGTAAAACATGATAAATGTATACTTGTCCAATCAATAATCAAACTATTGCAACCTTTCTTTGCTTGCCGTTTGCTTATCCTACTATTTTTTCCTTCACTTAATGGGTGTATTTAAACTGGCAAACCCTTATCCATTTTCTTTTGAAGCAGGAAACTATGTAATTCTAATCTTATGTCAATCCAAGGGCTTAGATTAAACTGATAAGCAACTTATTATTCTCTACCTAGCTACTGATCTGCCAAGATTAAAAAGTTCGGCTAGATATTTATTCTCTAACTATAACATCAAATTTAAAGCATGAAGCAGTCAAGATTAAACAATTTGACTTTCACGGGTTGTGGCATTTAAAAACAAGTTGCACACAACCATTATTTTGTTGAAACATAGTACTGGCGTTTAGACTTGCTCACTTTCAGAATTTATTTATTTTCTTTCTTCCTAACATTTTCTTTTTGCCTTTATTTTTTAGAGCAACTAACCTAACATTTTCTTTGATGTGGACAATATCATCAAAAAATGTTTTTTCACTAGCATTTTATTCACTATGTTATGTCCATATCTTAACTTAACTTTTTTTTTTCAAATATTCTATCTTATCAAAACCAAAAAATGCTACAACAGTCCCAACTAAGATTATTTATCTCTAGGGAGAGGAATAATTGTCTCTAACTATCTGGTAAATGAAAATTTTCATCTAGGGTATTTTCCCATCAATTTCAACGCTTATTATAACTTTTATTTTATATAAAAGTTTATAATTGAAATAAACTTCACATATTTAAAATTCCCACTTAGGCTTTCCACATAGTACATGATTTACCAAATTTTTGTGGTAATAAATTAAATATTTAATTTTCACCGTGGAATGTTACATCTACTTTATATAGAGAAAAATAAAGCAATTTAAATTAAAAATTTTCTTATACTATGAAATATTTCAATACTAACTTTGAGTAAAATATCTTAACATGAAACATATAAAGAGGAAAATGAGAGAATCCTTAATATTTTAGAAAATATTAATAATAAAAATAATTAAATGTTGAGTAAAAGATTTTAACATGAAACATATATAGAGAGAGAAAAATTGAGAGAATTTTAATATTTTTAGAAATATTGATAATAAAGTAATTAAATATATGCATACATCGGAAATATATGAGAATGTATGATTTAAACATTTTAATGTGGAAAACGCAAATTATAAATAAAATATTACCTCTAAATAAATCTAAACTAATTTTAACAATATAATTAAATTTTAACAATATAATTAATAGAAAATAATTTTTAATTAGTTTAAAGGTATATTTCAATATAATTATTACTTTAATATAATTATATACATTATTATAATAATATAAAAGGATACCTGAACCATACAAATAAATCCTTGTTTTCCAAAAATATGGAAGATGAATAACAACAACATCCACAATATAATTCCAACCCTTATCTTGATACATTCCTCCATATTTTGTTTTGAAATAACCCTCCTCTTGAATCATTCCAACTTATTTTGAAATAACCCTCAAAAGAGAGTTGTGCATTAAGGACCAACGGAACTTTTAGCTCGTGGTACATCGGAACTTTCGGGAAGAATGTTAAATTTCCAGTTATTTGTATTAAATATTTTTTAATGATTATGGATGATAAATGTGTTATTTTACTAAGTTTGTAGATGTGGAAAAAGATAAATGTTGAAGATATATTTTTATTTTAAAAATTATATTTTTTTTTAGTTGATTTATAAATTTTAAAAAATGTTTATAAACTATTTTGCAATTTAATTTAATATAAAATATTTTAACGAAGATCCTAATTATAATAAATACACAATAGGTAGAAATAATTTAGAATTGATTACATAGGTTTAAATTATAAAAATAATATAAATTAAAAATTATTATAAATTATATTATATTATTTTTTTAGGGATATAATGATCCTATTCATTAATATTTACTATTATATATAATATATATATATATATATAAATATATATATATATATATAGTTTGAATTCCCAAAAAAAAACTAAAATCTAGGAATTATATGACATTAAAATACTATTTATTAAGAATAGATATTCAGAAAATAGATATTCTAATCCTAACAACGTAGAAAACTCTTTAGACAATTCAATATTTTAAGGGGGAAGCTTCAAACATTTGCATCAATTTTTCTGAGTTAACTAATTGTTCAACGCCTTCTAATATTTGTGCATTATTACTCTTGTGGCTTCATTTTTTGGTTCCTTTCTTATTGGTGGAGACCACCTTGTAATCTGCCATTTCAAGCCCAAGACCAGACTATGAGGAACTTTAGTCAAATTGATTGCTTCAATGATAAACCTTATACAATATCCAGTTGGAAATTATTAATTCCTACTTGTCTATGGTTACAATTCTCCTTTTGAGGAGTTTGTTCCTATATAATAGGGATTTAGTTTTCTCTAGATTAGTGTGTGGTTGAGAGAATCTCTCAACCACACTACTGTACGTCTAAGATAGCATTCCTATCTTGAGACTATGATTGTATAAATATCTTGTAATTTCCTCATTCATTAATTATTAGAAAATATATTGATTGTGCAACTTTTATCTTGGTATCAGAGCCTGTGAGGGCCTGGCCCCTCCAGGGCTTGGCTCCTCCTGGGCTGAGGGAAAATAAAGAGTGTAGTGTATGTTTGTTTGTCCATCATATCTGTTTGAGAGAACTGTAAGGTTGTGGCAGCGAAGAGGCGCAGAGGGACATGTCGCTCGTGGCAGCAGGGCGATGCCTGGACTACCCAGCAGATCGGAGGTCGGGCGGTCAGATTGACTGCGCAACCCAGCGGAAGCGTGGTGTGGCTGCGTGGTGGCTCTGTGTCCACCTGAGGGAGATCTGGTGGTAGATCGGGTCGATGCTAATTTCAGCCCATGTGAAGGGTGTTGGGACTGCCGTGTGAAGGGCGTTGGGACTGCCGTGGAGGAGGCAGCAGGAGGCCGCCAAACTCCTGAAAGGTGGTTGGATCATAATTCTCATACTAATACATACAGACAGAGGTAATCTGGAGCGGGTACCGAGGGTTTGCCGGATATTTGCAGAGGTGCAATGGCGGTGAAACTGCAATGGCCGACGAGAAGAGCAGGGGCAGAGTAACGGCAGAGGTAGGGCCAATGTCGCCATGAGTATAAATTTTCTGAGCTCAGATGAGATATATATGTGACATCTTCGCATTTGAAATCAGTGTCGCGTGCTTTTATAATTTATTTCAAGAGTGAGGTTCGGTTTTGGGGCACGAAGTTGCAAGTGTCTTGCAGCTTATTTGAGGCCCCGGTTTCTTCTCGTATTAATCCATTGTGTCAAAGATTTGCTGATAATTTTTATACAGTTTTTAATCTTCTAATTTGTCAATTTCAAAACTCGATCCCTCGATTTTGCAATGGTTTTGATAGAAACGATTGTATCGAAGGCTCTCGACAGTCTAAACAACATTATTGGTCTTCTACCCATTTAGCTTTTTGCTCAGATTGCTTACTGCTGTTGTATATTGTTTGGTGTTGACGAAGTTGAGGGTATGCTATTGTTCATGGGAAGATTTACAAGGAGGGAAAGACTGATTGGGTCCCATGGGATCCAGCAAGGAACTCGCTCTCGGAGGAGCTAGTGTTCGAGGGCTCGTGATCGAGGGGAAATTCGTCACGTTTACAGCAATTGGTGTTTATATCGAGAAGTCCATTATCCCCCACCTTGGTTTCAAATGGAAGCACAGCACGGCCGAAGAGCTAGTGAATAGGGTGGATATTTTTTCACCTGTCCATATGAGAAATTCGTGAGGGTAACACTCATCTTACCGCTCTCCGGAATTCAGTACTCTGAAAAGGTCACCGAGGGCTGCAAGGCAGCATGGGAGACTCTTCGATTCCGGAGAAGGGCAGAGCACTGACAAAGAACCGAGGCCGTCTTCGAAAGCTGGGCAATATTATCGTTAATGGACAGAGCAGCTACAGCGCCCTGTTCGGCCTCCGAGTTCGAACCCAAAGCCGCCACGTTCTGGAAGGATGGCGAGCACGTTCCCTTCCTGTTTCTTGCTCGAGCCCTAGACTTGATATCCAACGAATCTGGAAGAATCGCCATCACAGAGATTTTGTGCAATGTGTTTCGAACTGTGATCGCTCTGCATATGGGAGATTGAGGGATGCTTCCATTATTAAAGCGTTTGCGGAGGCTTTTGGGAGAAAGGAAGACCAGGTCAAGCATCTTTAGTCCTGGCATACATGGGAGGATCCATTTTTGTTCTTATAATTCAGACCTGGTCAATACCTGTGGATGTCATCTCCTTCTCAATATTTTGTTTCAATTTCACCGTGCTTGAGCAGAGGTCATTAGAGGAGGCGAAGACGCAAAATTGCAGCATATCGCAGGTGATTTGTTCGAATTTGATTTAGCTAGGCGATCAGGCGGGCGTTATAGATGTCGGGCCGATCACTACCCAAGTTTGGTGACTGGGATGTCAACGACCCAGCGACCGGAGAAGGGTTCACCGTAATATTTAACAAAGCAAGAGATGAAAAGAAGACCAGTGCAGAATCAGGCGCTAACCCCGAAATTCAGGCAGCGAAAGAGGAGCATGGAAAAGGGGAATTTCAACATAAGCAGAGAAAATGGCTATGTTGTCTGAGTCCTAGTGCTGTGGGATAGTAACAGCAGATATATATTCTTTAAAGTTTTATTCCTCTAGTCTATATTCTGTTGCATATCATCATCAGAAGGGGGTCGTCCAGTTATGTTTCAGAAGATTCTTGGGATTATCAAATGGAGATGGTGATGGAGATGGGTTTTAGAGTTCGTTTTATGCAACTTGTGTTGTGTTTCATTTAAAATCTCACTGTTTGGTATGCTGTTTTTATTGTAAGTTGGATAATTAAGCATATTGGCTTCGGATGTCTGGACTTGTTTAACAACCATTTGGTGGCAGTTTTGGCTCCAGGCGGTCCGCTGAATTTGCTGGTAGATCTTGCCACAAGAAGGGGTGAAGAAATTCCTGCTTTGATATATGAGTCTCGACCTGTAGTCCATGCAAATGCAACATGGGATCTGTAGAAACACAATGGGTCCATCTTCCATTCTCTTCATTTGAATTTGCATTGATTTAGAAGAAATAAATTGTCTTCATAAGTTATTTAGCTTCATGTTGAGGATTGATCAACTTGACATGTAATGCATTTATGTAAATCTGGTTAAAAGAATTTGATTGTTGTGACATTTAGCTTGGCAAACTAGTGTCACTAGTGTAACTCTATGTTGGAATTTGCCATTCCAACAATAGACATCTATTTGCAGAAATGATTTATTACCAGATATGAGAAGACATGACAACTACATCAGAGATTGGAGGATGATCGAGATCCTGTTGCAGATTGTTAGCAAGCATGAGGCACTATGCTTGAAAATTGTTCTTGAAGGGAAAATTGTCTTCTCTTCGTCGGGCTGTGAGTGCCTGTGTTCTGGTGGACAACAAAGTAGATTTTTTTTAGTGTGGTTTGTGGGATAGACTCCCTAACATATTATTGTAATAGTCATTGTATGTACTAGAAACTTCAAATGTTGAATGTAAGCCTTGCTAAGGCATTTGAAAGTTCGTGGTGATCTCAAAACCACTTTGTAATGATTTGTGGTCATCCTGAAACCATCTATAGAGCCTTAGTGGCTACAGGAGTTGCCCGGTGGTGGCAAACTGAGATCCTTGATCAGCTCGGTGGTAGCAGATCAGATCTGCCCGGTGGTGGCGAAGTGAGATCCTTGATCGCTCTGTGGTAGCAGATCGGATCTGCCCGGTGGTGGCGAAGTGAGATCCTTGATTGCTCGGTGGTAGCAGATCGGATCTGCCCGGTGGTGGCAAAGTGAGATCCTTGATCGCTTGGTGGTAGCAGATTGGATCTTCCCGGTGGTGGCGAAGTGAGATCCTTGATCGCTTGGTGGTAGCAGATCGGATCTGCCCGGTGGTGGCGAGTGTACACAGGAGCTTTATGCTCGTAGGAGCAGGTGGGCTGCAGTAACACCTGGCTCGGACTCAGATGATTTTCTCTGAGTAGAAGGGGATTGGCGTTTTTCATGCTGATAGCAGCACCAGGATGGCCAACTGGCGCATTTGTTAGGCCATTAATCGCGCTAATGGGCGTGGGTTTATCATTCAGGATCGCGCCAATTCACCTTCAAGTGGATCTGCAGGAGAGGCAGATCGGATCAATTCAGCTGTATTGGAAACGTAAAATTTGTAGATTGTGGATCTGTCCGAGGGCAGCAGATTGTGTTTTTGGAGGTTTTGTACATGCAATTCGTGTGATGATGATGGTGGATTTCACTATCATGACAAGTAGTCATTAAGGGGGGGAGTTGGAAATTATTAATTCCTACTTGTCTATGGTTACAATTCTCCATTTGAGGAGTTTGTTCCTATATAATAGGGATTTAGTTTTCTCTAGATTAGTGTGTGGTTGAGAGAATCTCTCAACCACACTATTGTACGTCTAAGATAGCATTCCTATCTTGAGACTATGATTGTATAAATATCTTGTAATTTCCTCATTCATTAATTATTAGAAAATATATTGATTGTGCAACTTTTATCTTATCCTAGCCTCATGATCTAGAATGTCCTTCACATATTTTACATTCCACTTTGTTACAATGGTAGACAATAATGGGTCATCTAGATCCATATATTCTAGAAAGGCTTTCACTTTGGCTTCTTCAAAGGAGAGATAATCATTTCTTGAGGTAATGGATTTTGTTGAGGCTCTTCAAGAGACTTTTTTATGGTGTGTATAGGGTTATGGGATTCACCTTATGTTTATTGCACGCTTTATTGAATGTTGTCTTGTTCAGGAGCATCTGATAGAAAGGAAAGAAACTCAATCCTATTTTTGGATCTAGAGATCTAGTCAATATTTGAGCTACCCTAGGGACTCAAATTTCTTCTTCTTTGGGAGACTTTTCCAAAATCAAATAGATATTTTTGGGAAGGATTTTATTCAATTGGTTCCTTGGTATGCATTGAATGGTACCTAAAAATGTGCCCATATTCATTATACTGTATGCATCTAAAAGGCATATTTTCGTAATCTATAGACCCCCTCCAAACATTTTTTCCGATGATAAAAATCTATGGTAGTTGCATGAGGGTAGCATACATTCATGTAATAATAGATCCATGCATATGAAGTGTGTCTCCCTCTCTTTGAAACCTCCAATAATTCGACAAAGTTCGCGATGACATTGCTAATACCTTCAAGGGTTCCCCCCCTAATGTTCCTTGGGTTGAGAAAACAAATAGATCTGCATTAAGGCTACAAGGAAATCCTCTGTCTTTGGATTATACTTCTCATTCGAAAATTACATGAACAACACTTCATTGTAAAAAAATATGTAACCCTCCTTCAAAAACCCACAATTTATCTTATGAGCTAGAGAAAACTATTGTAAAAAATCAATAGGCCGCTAACTTTAATTCTATTTGACCCTAGTAGTTCCATTTATTTTAGATCCATGCAATCGATCCCTTTTAGAGGGCCATAATCTATTAAATATGTAGATCAAAGTGTGATCCTCAATATATTGGACATATTAACCTATTTGACTAGATTTAAACTCATTTTTTGGAGCTTTCATTGTTTTCAGTATGAAATTCCCTATATTTATAGCTTGCCATGGTGCACCTAGTGGAGGGCTTGCTGCAACACTAGAAACCCCAGTTCATCTAGATTCTTTATGAAAGGTATGTGGAAAATGAGGAGATGGACGAGAAATACTCGTAGATCTAGATTCATTATGAAATCCCAAAAAAATCTTGCTAAAGGAGTAGGCAAAGCCCCCTATCACAAATCGAAGCATAGACAATTATGCAAAATGAACCCTAGAATTTGCAAGGAAGAGTTGTAAGTGTTAACTTAATATTAATTCAAGTTCTAACCTGCAATAAATAAGCTAAAAATGATATAGAAAACATTAAAAAATCATGTATATTTCGTAGTGATATTGATGTTGGATCTTCCTTCAGCCCTAGATCTAATCTGAGGCTAATCAGACACATGAACACACTAGGAACCTACAACTTACAAGAAATTTTCACAACGAAAATCTTCAGTAGTAAAATCGATTAAGTACACAGAAATTTGAGCTGGAATATCGATTATTTTATTAGTTAATTAATAAAATAATCATTGGGTTCATGTACTAGGGATCATGGCCCTCAATCACTAGTACAACTAGTATACACAGTATACAAAAATGGAGCTTGTGATATACTTCTTCGGATTTGCGGTCTGCTAAAGAAGGAAAGAAGAAACACACACAGCTTACTTGTTGATACAACCCACTTATGACGAATAATTTATGTCCTCATTTTCCATTGAAACCTAGCTATCCTTTTCCATTAAGACATAGTAAATTGACTCCTCTAAGATCAATTTCATATAATGTTGCTCACAACAAGTCATATCTATCAGATATCTTAGATGTATTAGCTCCAAATTATCAGTAACACAGTGATATTTGTTCTTCAACACGATTGTATAATCTACCCTCATATACTAATGTCTAAAACTCATTTTCGAGATACACTTCAAATATTTTGGTGAAAAACCATCTACAATTAAGAATAGAGCCCCATTTCTTCCCTCATTGTCCTTCACTTAACACTAAGTGTACTCAGACCTATGCCAAAATATTTATAAGGCCTTGTGGCCCTCAAGATGCTACCTTGAGCCACCTTAGTTGGTCTTTGACCTCCTCAAAATGTTTGAGACACTCTTGCATTTGGATATGAGGGCTTTTAGCATTTTCCATACATTACATAGGCTTTTCACTCCTCCCTATAATAGAAACTATGGCTTCAACCCTCTCCAACACAAAGACATAACTCGACCTAGACAACAAACAATTGATCCACTACTTCTCCTTCTAGCATAAACCTATATGATATATCGATTAGATATAGAGGATACTCCACCTACTTCAAAATACACAATTCTTCCTCCTTTAAATATCTGACCTCTTCCTCTTGGCCTTTTTCCAAATAAGAAAGATTTTCTATTTAGGTTATGTTAACACTCATAGAATTCCTATAGTCCCTCGATGCTTCCTTAGCATTTTTGTTCACACTCACTAAGATAGTTGGCCTCCTTCAAAGGCTATAACAACATGGATGAATCCTCTGCATTGACCTAGATCAAGATCTAAATCAATCTCGACCTTAATATTCAATTCTTCAAGATCTTAGTTACCTTGCTACAATTTTCTTCGAAGAGAATATCTGAGCCTCCCTAAGCAGCAGGGAAAATTTTAAGAACCCCCCCTAAATTTATAAATATAATAAATGGGCGAATCTCCATGGTATATAGGAAAAATGGAAGGCGATTTTATCAATAATATAATATGTATATATAATTTTTTGGCGAATCTCTCACCAGGAATGGCGAATATTTTACTCAATTATAAAATCTTGTAAGATCTTGGCAAGTCTTTCACTAAATAATAAAACTTTGTAAAGTCCTAGTGAATCTTAGCATTGTGAACACTTAGAGAATTTTTTGAAAAAGTATAAAACCATATATGACAAGAGCCACATGGTGGCAATATCACTGTTTTTTTTCACATTTCCACGACATGGAACTTGTTTATAAAATTATAAAAAAGCCAACCAAGTCCCTTATAATATGCAGGTAAGCTTATAATAGAGTCTGATACCTCTACTATGCTTGCCTTCGTTCAAGTGTCATATCTGCTATACTTAACACTATGAATCACAACTCTCTCAAAACTCAACTCTATAGTGTAATTAAAACCTTTGGAAATTTAATCTGACAACTCTATAAAAAGGATTAGTGAAATAGAAGCTTTTGTGAATGAGCCCACTAACTGTCACTGCTAAACAATCAATCTAGACTATGAAGTCTTCCATCTTGATCACAATCGTGCTCACGATCAAGGGAGTGTGACCACCTGGCTTGACATAATGTCCATCATATTGTCACTTTGAATCTCCTTTCCTGTGTGGATGTTTTGACAAATCAATGTGAAATCAAAGTCACTTTGAATTTTCTTTCCTGCGAGGGATCACATCCACAATTGATTAGTAAAAGATAATCTACTATATATTATGTTGAAGAAACTGACTACAATCTACAGTGGAAACGAGACCTGAATTATTATTCTGAATTTGAATATCTTAGGACAACATAAGAGATAAAAATGCATATGACCTTAGTAGCTATAAAACAATCACTCCATCATTACATGACCACCTAGATTTTGGCACTTGATCTAAATAATGGCACTAGTTGTAGTGCTTATTTGCATTAACACCATGGAAAAGCAACAACAATGTTTCAAAGCACACTTACTGGAAAAGTTGTAATGTTCCAAGAATATTTAATGATAGCATATAAACCTCGTACTATGGTGGGGAAACTAGGGAACCCAAATCTTGGAAGATATCTCATACCAAATCTGAGAAAAAAATAAGAAAGGGAAAAAATCAAAATCTATAAATCAAGCAATGAATTGTTTACAAATCAAATACAATTCCTTTAACTAACAGTTAAATTGTGGTGATATATTTAAATATTTAGTAAGAGGGGAACTTCAAACCATGGAATATTACCTTTGTCATTACAGTCATCCCTCAGTGACTGAGATTACAAATCAATACTTATGGAAAGATTGTAAGAAATCTGTGAAATAGTAAAGCATAACCTCTATTTTCAAGCAAAAAAATCAAGACATTGTTACACCTAGAGCCATAATTGATACATAATCAATGAATCAAGTCCTTTTATGGCACAGGCTTGTTTCACAAACTCTATTTTCTCAATAACAAAATCAAGGCACTGTATGTGGTTATTTCCAAAAGGAAACTGCATTTTAATTTGGAAGAGGATCTTATCAAAAGACATGGATTTATTCAAAGCTACAAAGCCTAATGGGTTACTGAAAAATAAGTTGGAATATGGGATCATGATACTTAAATTGAAAAAATATGATTTCCTTTTAGAAACATTACAGTTATACAATGTTTTTTGAAAGCATTAGAATTTGAAATTGGGCCTTTCTATCAAGACAAATTTTCATTAATAGAATGTACTTTCCTACCCGGAAAGTTGTAGATATCCAAGAAAAACTTGAAAAGAATAAGAGAACTTAGCGTAATGTAACTTCTTTCCTTCCTTAACATTATTATAGAGTTGAGGTTCCCCAAGTCATCAGGTAACATTCAAAGGAAATGACAGTTAGTAATAGTCCAATTCACAACTGAAGATGTGTCACAAATACGAGGGGGCATCTCCTCCAAATCACAAAAGTG
>APFE031431734.1:66246-97277 GCA_000404065.3 Pinus taeda
TATTAATTTACCATACCTCTTTTACAAATATGGTATTTGGCCCATAGGATTCACTTAAATAAAACCTCTTTTTTGAGCCTTCATAAATAGAACAAAGATGTTTTATTTATTTACCATACGTCTAGTTTATTTATATTTTTATTTATTTAGCATACCTTTTGAGTAAGTATAAAAAGATGTTTTATTTATTTACCATACCTCCACTGTACTTATATTTTTATTTGTTTACACCCTTACATGTTGTTTACACCCTTACATGTATATAAGGTGACTTATGGAGTAAATATAATAATTGTTTTATTTATTTACCATACCTCTGATTTATTTATATTTTTATTAATTTACCATATCTCTTTTATAAATATGGTATTTGGCCCATAGGATTCACTTAAATAAAACCTATTCTTGAAAATGGGCGAATGGATTCACTTAAGTAAAACCTATTCTTGAGAATGGGCGAATGGAAGGTTGTAACTCCTAATTTCAAGGGCTAAATTTACCTTTTTTACCCTCTCCCTTAAAATAAGGTGGGCTATTTGAGGTGATTTGTAAAAATGTACTATGATACAAAATATTCGCCGACTAAAAATTTAAAACCCCTTAATTTCGCCAAAGGGCGAACATTCGCCCCTAAAATTATCCTTGCTAAGCAGAACTCGATTTTAGAGAAGCCTTAGTAGAAGAGATGTCAAATATCTCTTGCACATAATGAACCTCTTTGTAGGCTCTCCTTTATCTATCATTTCCCTTGGGTCACTTAGGAAACCTCCAAAGTTATAGTTTTCACCTCTCAACCTTAAAAAAAAAAAATTATTGTATTTTAGGTCCTAAACCCACATTGTTAGGTCTAAAACTGATGCAAGCCAAGCCTGCAATACCCATGATCTCCATAAGTTTGTCCATGACAAATTCCATTTCAATAAATGCCCAATCAAAACCTTCAATTTAAAACAATTTGACCCACAACAATCTCAACTTTATCTTTCAATCGTTGGCAATTTCAACAAGTTGAATTTCCTTTTTAACCCAATACAATCCCAATTTCTACTTGATGTAAATGAGATCTTGGTATAAGCCCAAAATCACGAAGCAGTCATGAAATCTCAATTGCACTAAAAAGAATCATATAATGCGCTCTTATTTAATGTGGCACACATACCTCACATCAATGGGATTTGTTTGATTTTAATACCAGCGTACAATCGCCCCAATTTAAACCGAGTTCAAAACACTTGTTTACCATACAATGAACCACGCTACACCTTAACTACGCTTCTGATATCGCGCACTATCTTCAAACGTGACTACTTTGATGGTTGCTCAGGAGTTTTCTCGCCTCTCAGGTGGTCAAAGAACCAGGGAACGCCATGCATGTAATATATATATACTGAATGATTATCAACTGAAGATTGGAATTCGACAAAGCACAATGGAACTCCACGCATATGAATGTTCATGGCTTCAACAGCTGAAAAAGACACCAAGCGCAGATAGTAATGCCATTCATCCCTCTCTATATATAGCGCAGTCATGCACACACAGTTTCGCTGCCTTCATACCAAGGCACGACTTTCCTTTATAGCAAGACTTAACCCATTCAGATTATGCGATCACAGTTATCTCGTGTCCACGTAATGGCTATTCAGTTCTCCAAAGAAAATTTCATGCTTTGTCTACTCGACCTGTATATTTTCTCCATTGTCCTCACAACACGTCTTTAAAAATGTTTAACATGCTGTGTATTACTCTTTTAACTGGTTTTCCATAAGGATGGCGCAATTCAGGCCTTTCAACAGGCAATGCGATAACTATTGAATACGGCATACACATTAACAAGATATCATCCCTGATAAAATATTAAAAGCTCTGAAAATTCCAGACAATGCATATGTACACAAAATCACTGAATTAATTAATTAAGAAATAAAATATTTACAAGAGAAATCATGGCCTATTCATGGCCTCTCTCACTCCTCCTCTGATTTTCAATGCCTTTGAGGCTTCATAATTTATAGAACTTAACATGATCTAAAAATCCTAAAATCACTCAATTAAAAGCTCTAAACTCTACATGCAATGCATACATATGGCAAAAAGCATCTTGTGGCTTTATTCCATCTTTTCTCTGTCTTAAAATAGAAAATCCTGCTTATCACATAATGATCCACATCCACTCCTTTATGCCTAAAATATATCCCTAATTCCTATTTTCTCATTTATTTATTTTGAGAATATCTAATTAAATCACACTTAAAGGCCTAAATATTAGACTGAATTGGAATTTAGGAAACTGATTCCACAAATGCATAACCCCTATGTCTATTATTTACAATAATTTCCCTTTGGGCTGAATGTTCCCGCATCAGACTCCCAAGGTAGAAAAAAATTCATGATCTCCTGATCATGTGTTCAGATCTATGTTTGCCTGGATCCCATATCTTGTGTTGCAACTTTCCATTTGTCACTGCCTCTGTCTGTTGTTCTTCGCCAGGTCTCCACACTTTATGCTGCATCGCTCCACTGATTGTGCTCTCGCAATCTTCTATTGTCTTCCTTTTGCTGCTGCTTCTCTTCCTTGCTGATGTCTTCCTCTGAGACCCTTTCAACATGATTCTTTTGATTAATTCGATTTCCTTGTCCAATAAATCTTCAAGTTGATGATTTCTTGCTGCCTGTTGAGCTAAGACGACTTGCTCAGTTTGCACTGTCACTCGCTGACTTCTTGCTTCTATGCTTGTTTCTGTTCTGACTGCCACTCGATCATCCATACCCTCTTGTCTTCTAGAACAGAAAACTTCTTCTCTCCTCAACTGAGTCAAATGTTCTGCACCAATACTTGCACTCACAAAACACTTGTTAGAATAAAATTCATAAGGCCTTAGTACCTTATTTCCCCTTGCTAGCATTTCAGTGTACCGATCCCAATCATTCTTGAGATTATCACTCAATCTATCCTCAGCATCATCTTCTCCGAGAATGCCTCTTTATTCTGGTTCATAAAAATAAAACTCTTTATCTTCATTCATCTCTGCCTTTATATTCTGAATTCTTATCTTCTGTACTTCTAGTCTCTTCTCTAGAACATTTAACTCATGCCATAAATCTTTCATCTCCTTTGAGAAACTTTCTGTGCAATCTTCAATACTTTCACAAGCCAAGCTTCCTGTTGTTACCATCTCATCATCTGTTATTAGAAGATAATTTTGATTCTGAACTCCTATAATAAACTCAATTATTTTTCCATCACTTAATGAAAACAATTGATCATCATCATCTATCATCCCTGCATTCATACACAACTTGTCAGTTTGAAAACTACAAGTTTCAACAACTTTAACCGTCGGTTCATATACCAACTCTTCTAGCTGAATTTCCTTTTCATTGATACGAATTTCCTCCTCTACTATAACACTAAAAACATCACTGCTTTCTGCTTTAGAGTACTTATCTCCTGAAAGACTCCTTTCCACACTTGCGACAGCTTCACAAAATTGCACATCCTCTTCAGCCCCTGTAACCACATCAAACTTATCAACTACAAAAATACAAGAGTTCACATTATCCAGCTGATCTGGATTTACCAAATAACTCAAGAAATCATCAATGATCTTCTCCTCTGTTTCACCAATGGAAACCTCCTCTTCCAACTCAACTGCTCTGAGTTCTTCCCGTCTCAACTGTACATCCATCATCTGCTCAAGCTTCCTCAGCTCCTCTATTAACTGCATGCTTATTTGTAAATCTATTTTCTGCTATAGCCTCTGCCACTTCACTCTCTTCCTCAATAGTAAACCATGTCTCTCGTCTTTCACATTTTCCTGCAACAACTCCATCAATAGCTCAAGGTAAACTGCTATCTCAACTTTCTCTTTCTCATACTCTTCTTGAGTCAACTGTTGTCTTATGCCATTTGCCTTGGCATATTT
Organism: Pinus taeda; assembly: GCA_000404065.3. Classification (NCBI taxonomy): domain Eukaryota; kingdom Viridiplantae; phylum Streptophyta; class Pinopsida; order Pinales; family Pinaceae; genus Pinus; species Pinus taeda. The sequence goes on from APFE031431734.1 coordinate 70,173, forward strand.
CTTCTCTTTTCTACTGTGGCCTCTTTCTGAACCTTTGCTCTCTCCTTTATGACTTTCAGTAGTCATCTCCTTCGCCATAAGTTCCTCCACTATGAGTTGCATGAAGCCTCTACAACAACAAACTCTCTTGCTACCACTTACCTCACCAATCCTTCCCTCCAGATCTGGTCTTTTGGTAATCATTGGTCCTCTGCTGGAACCTTTCAAGCATCCTCTATTGCTCCTGTAGACTTCTCTCATCTGCAACTTTATTCAACCTCTATTGAATGTTTAGGTTCCGCCACATTCACTTAGAATCCCTTGCTGGACTCCTTTATCACTGCACACTAGCTTCAATATTCATCAGTTCCAAAAATCTATCATTCATTCATCACATGCAATTAACTTAACTTAAAAAAACTTGAACCTTCAAATAGAGCTAATCCTGCTTTGATACCACCTGATGCAAGCCAAGCCTGCAATACCCAGGATCTCCATAAGTTTGTCGATGACAAATTCCATTTCAATAAATGCCCAATCAAAACCTTCAATTTAAGACAATTTGACCCACAACAATCTCAACTTTATCTTTCAATTGCTGGCAATTTCAACAACTTGAATTTCCTTTTTAACCCAATACAATCTCGATTTCTACTTGATGTAAATGAGATCTGGGTATAAGCCCAAAATCACGAAGCAGTCATGAAATCTCAACTGCACTAAAAAGAATCATATAATGCGCTCTTATTTAATGTGGCACACATACCTCACATCAATGGGATTTGTTTGATTTTAATACCAGCGTACAATTGCCCCAATTTAAACCGAGTTCAAAACACTTGTTTACCATACAATGAACCACGCTACACCTTAACTGTGTTTCTGATATCACGCACTATCTTCAAATGTGACTACTTCGACGGTTTCTCAGGAGTTTGCTCGCCTCTCAAGTGGTCAAAGAACTAGAGAACGCCACGCATGTAATATATATATACTGACTTATTATCAACTAAAGCTCGGAATTCGACAAAACACAATGGAACTCTGCGCATATGAATGTTCACGGCTTCAACAGCTGAAAAAGACACCAAGCTGAGATAGTAATGCCATTCATCCCTCTCTATATACAGCGCAGTCCTGCACATGCAGTTTCTCTGCCTTCAGACCAAGGCACGACTTTCTCTGCCTTCGACCTGCATATTTTCTCCATTGTCCTCACAACACGTCTTTAAAAATGTTTAACATACTGTGTATTACTTTTTTAACTGTTTTTCCATAAGGATGGCGTAGTTCAGGCCTTTCAACAGGAAATGCGATAACTATTGAATACGGCATACACATTAACAAGATATCATCCCTGATAAAATATTAAAAGCTCTGAAAATTCCAGACAATACATATGTACACAAAATCACTGAATTAATTAATTAAGAAATAAAATATTTACAAGAGAAATCATGGCCTATTCATGGCCTCTCTCACTCCTCCTCTGATTTTCAATGCCTTTGAGGCTTCATAATTTATAAAACTTAACATGATCTAAAAATCCTAAAATCACTCAACTAAAAGCTCTAAACTCTACATGCAATGCATACATATGGAAAAAAGCATCTTGTGGCTTTATTCCATCTTTTCTCTGTCTTAAAATAGAAAAGCCTCCTTATCACATAATGATCCACATCCACTCCTTTATGCCTAAAAGCTCTCCCTAATTCCTATTTTCTCATTTATTTATTTTGAGAATATCTAATTAAATCACACTTAAAGGCCTAAATATTAGACTGACTTGGAATTTAGGAAACTAATTCCACAAATGCATGACCCCTATGTCTAATATTTACAATAATTTCCCTTTGGGCTGAATGCTCCTGCATCAAAAACCCCTCTTTCGATAAATTTCCCAACCAACCAGTTTGGTGGGTATCCTTCGTGGAAATACCTTCTGAGCTACCCAACATCAAACAATCCCTCTTAATGAATTTCCTTGCATACCCATGACCATCCTCACATAAGACATGAATTTCCTTACATGGCCATACATGTCCTTGCATATGCCATGCCTTCTTTGTACTAAGCCTAATTTTGTCTTGCATGGTGGATGAATTTCCTTGCATGCAACAAGACGTTTCCTAGGACCACCATGAATGTTCTTGCATGTTCCATGACTAACCTTGCATGGGTTGAAGAATTTTATACCTCATTAGAAGCTGAAGGCTTAGACTTCCATAGGGAACCTCCCAATCATTCACACTCTCCCACTAATGCTAGACTCCCTCTGAGCCTACACAACCTCCACTAGCTCACCCTTCTTCCTATGCACACTCTAGTCCCTATGCTATTCAAACTAGCTCTGGTATAATCATCTTAGATACCATGTTGAATTTTCCTTAGTCCCTAGATATGTTCTAAGGCTAATCATGCACACAATCATACTAGGAACGCATAATTTACAAGCACTTTGAATAACGTAAATATTGAGCAATGAAATCAATTATGTATACAAAGATTTGAGCCCAAAGCACCATTATTTTATTAGTCCATCGGTTAAAGAATCATGCAGGTCCCATACTAGGAATCATGGTCCTCAATCACTAGTAAATCTAGTGTAAATAATATACAAAACTAGAGCTTGTGATCTACTTCTTTAGATCTGCAAGTTTCCAAAAATATACAAGAAAAACCACACATGACTTACTTGTTGATATAACCATTTCAGCACCAGCCCTTTCTATCCTCACTTTCCCTTAACATATGCTTTTCCTTCTCCATCAACATAGGGATCTCACTCATTTCACATATCTGTAGTATAGAGTTGCTCACATCAAGTAAAATCCTTCATACTTGTTGTATGTATTAGCTCTAAAGTATACACTACAAACAATCATCCCTTTCTTTGAAAACCATTGTATAATTTCACATTCGTACATTGTTTTCCAAATATCGTTTTATGGATAGACTTCAAATATTTCACCCAACAACCATCTACAGTAAGGAAAATAACCCCTTTCTTGTTTCATTGGAATTCACTTAGCCCTAAGGCTAGTTGGACCTATACTAAAATATTTCTGAGGGGTTTTGGCCTCAAGCAACTAGATAAAACCTCCATAGTTTGTTAACGTCCCTCATGCATTTATATCAAAGACATTTTATCCCTTTCCAAAAATTACAGAAGCCTTATGCCCCTCTTTGTAATAACAACTAGGAATTCTCGCCTCTCTAACACAAAGAGAGAACTCAACCTAGACAACAGACAACTAATCCACTACTCCTTTTAACGGAGACACATACGATCAACAAACTAGAATTGCAAGCTACTTGACCTCCTTCACAAGATAAAAATTATCCTCCTTTATATGTGTGGCCTCATTTGCTTCGCTTGTTCTCACACAAGAATGGTTTTATATTTACATTGTTCACACTCACAGAAACCCTCTAGTTTTCCCTTGGTCCTTCCTAGTAGACAACGATTCATAGTGGTTGAGGCACACGACCTCCCTGAAAGGTTGTAACATAATGGATGAATGGCTGTAACATATGGTTGTAACATAATGCATGAAATAGGATTTACATCATAAAAACCAAGTTTAACTAAAGAAAACTCGAAATTTGGATTAACAGGAAAAAGCGCAGCACCGCCTACAAAAGTGCAGTTTCCATCAGGAATAAGCGCAACGCCAAGTTTGAGTAGGTTTCTTAAGGCATTCCACTACTCCAAACTCAGCACTTAATATACCAATGAAACAATTGGTATGTCTAGCTATCATTAGATACATCAAGAAAGAAAAATGTACACTACAAAACCAAGAAAAACTCATTCTCCCACAACTACTCCAAAAGCGCAACACCTTTTTTGTAGCAACTACCTTTTGGAATTTTTCCAAAATAATAATACTTGTGTATAAACTGAAGGAGTTTTTTTGTTGCTTAGTCTATTATTGCCAAGAAACTCTTTCACTTTTTTCAAATTCAACTTCATTAGTTCAGAAACAAATTTTGAACTAAGACTGTCGCTATATGTGGCAAATGATTTCTCTCTTGGAATGGTTTCCTGGTAAATGGTGAAGACATGATCTAATGTTCTGAAGTGGGAAAATACTTGCTTATCTGACCTCCCATATGCCTCTTCTTCTCAACAGTCTTTGACTCCATAGTAAATCCTAGCTAAATGGGAGGGGAAATTAGGGTTTAGTATAGCAAAAAACAGGGAATTTGGGTAGTTTTAGAAATGAAGGGAGATGAAGGGGTTAGGGGGTTTCTAAATTTCTAGGAAAAATAGGGGAAGTAGGGATGGATGTTAGGAAGTGGGGGAAATTGAAATTTCAGGGAAAGAGTGAGGGGAAGGGTTCCAAAATGTCATAACACAATCCTAGCCTAGGAAAGTATAGTCTACACTATGATTTGTGGGAAAATGATGATTTTGAGTGGTAAGAGTGAGGGAAAATGTCTATGGATTTATATGGAAGGTGGGGGAGAGTAGTTGAGCTTATTTTTTATGGTTTTTCTCAATAATTCCACCAAATAGATTATGAAACCAGGACAACCCTAGGAAAGGGAAATCTTATTTTTCCAAGCATGAACTCGAGGTGGCAAGGAATCACTTGTATGAGAGTGAAACTAAGTTTTCTTGGTGGAAATATGTCTTATAAAGTTGGAATGAGCAAATTAGAATCTCTTTTTGTTCTTTTATAGCTTGGAAATCGATTTTATCCTTTGGTGATGTAGTGGCCCCACCATGTCCTTTTACATTTTGATTTGATTTTCTAATGAACTGCAGCCTTAGAACTTTTTTGCATATATTACATGTTGATGAAGATAAAAACACACATTAAAAACCTTTATTGAATATTTTTCAGTATTACTACTTCAAAAAATGACTTTCATAGTGAAATGACCCATTTTCATGATTTTGACCCTATGACCTAAATTCTAATTATCACACAACATGGATGAATGAGCTAAATGATGATCATGATGACCATGTCACTCTTTCAAGAAAGAATGACCTGACCATGTTGATGTCCATTGGACAAGAAGATTGAAGGGGGTAGTAATAAACCTACACAACTAACTAGTGACAAATGTTTTATTGGAAACCTATTTGAAGCCATAAAAAATTGACCTAGGACCCTAACAAAAACTTGAAAGAGCATAATTTGATCACTCGTGACTCACAGGGCTGACATACACTAACATCCGCAATGTTTGGAGAACCTACCGAATGTGGTGGAGGTGTTCTTCCCAACTCTGGTTGAAGATCAGGATGTCATCCAAGTATACCACTATAAATGAGTTGGTGAATGGCCACAATATGTAATCCATCAGCCTCATGAAGGTTGTAGGAGCATTCATCAACCTCAAAGGCATAACCAACCATTCAAAAATTCCCTTGTTGGCTTTGAAGGTAGTCTTCCACACATTAGAGGGTTTGATTGGTACATGGTGATATCCGAACTTTAATTCGATCTTACTGAAATATTTCCCCCCTTTAGTTTGTCCAGAAGGTCATCAATCTGTGGGATCAGGAACCTATTCTAGACAGTGATCTTGTTAAAGACCTGATAGCCAATACAAAGTCTCCAAGTCCCATTGCTCTTTTGTGCCAACGTGATCAAGCTCCCACAGGGCGATGAACTTGACCAGATGTGACCTTTTTGCACCACCTCCTAAATCTTCCTCTCAATTTCACCGTTGTGCCGAAAAAAGTGCCGATAGATTTGTCGATTGGGAAATGACACACCTGGGGTGAAATCGATGGAGTGCTTGACCTGACATTGTAGAAGAACCCCTGCAGGGGAAGTGAATATGTCCTTGTACTCATCCATGACCTTGTCCATCTATTGTTGTAATGCAAAGGGGCCTTGTCTGGAGGTTGTGGCCACCATATTCTTCTTTCCCTCAAGGTGTATCATCAAGAAAAAAAAAATCTGATTTTTGAAATGAACTTATTGCATTGTTTTGTAGTAACCAGAGAGATGGTGGTAGGTGGTGCTACCTCCGGTATCCTGTACAACTTATTTCCCAAGGTAACAATAATAGTGTGAGGCCTTGACTCATATATAGCATGTCACTTCCACAAGTATGCTTGGCCTAATAATACATCAAAAACATCAAGGGGAGAAATTTCACATAATACTTGATCCGTGAAGGGCTTGATGATGTATGGAAGGTGACACTATTGGCTGATGTGAAGATCCCATCTTTAGTGAAGCCACCCGATGGTGTAAGGCTGTGGGTGTGGTGTGCTTGTTAAGTCCAACCACTTCATGACCTCTACTAAAATGAGGTTATTTTGGATCCTGCTATCGACAATGAACTATATCGAGGAACCTGTTACCCACATTTGGGAGACGAAGAGGCACTCCTCCTCCTTTGGATCTTTAGGTTCCTCCTTATGGATCTTCGCGGTGGAAACTGTGCTGGTGGTCCACTTTATATATTTATCCTCATAGCTCCTGACAAGGTAGTACTTCTCCTTGATGGCATCCGAGAATGAATTCCAAGTTGGTGCGGCTGAAAATAGTGAGGGTGTACTTTCATTCTTCTCCTCACATTAGGTTTCCCACCAGACCTCAAGCAATATTTTGATAGGATATCATGCTCCCTCGTCTATCTTTTCTTACCCCATGCAAGGTTGGTCATGAAAAGGTTCAACCAATTCAAGCCCTAACTCCTTATATGTCAACCTCATTGGGGACATGAAAAAAAATAGAGAAAGAGTAGACTCCTCTCATACCACTGATCCAAATTTAAACATGAATGCAACAAATTATAGATATAACCATAAATATATAGATGAAACAGAAATAACATTTCATTTCATTAATATCAAATACTGAAGTATGTCTACAAATCAAATGGAAATAATGCTACCTCGGGTGATGGTAGTTTATCTCTGAGAAGAATTGTGGTCGCTAAATGTCTCTTGATTGTGTTATAATAAGGCACAAAGGCCTATTTATTATTGAGAAACAATGGAAGGCCCTAAACATCCAAAAACCTAACCCTAAGATATGAAGCTCCAAACTATGGACCCCATTTGGGTAAATTGATACATCAACTTCTCGAGGTCGTAAGTTTGGCATATGATCTTTGCTTGATGTGTACAATACCTTGTGAGAAAGATCCATCCGAGGAATACAACTTTTGAGTGGCAAACATGATCTATATTCTATGTTGGCCACCGTTTTCCAAAAAAACGTTGTTTAGGGCCTCAAAATGGTTCCAAAAGTTTAGCACCTGGAAAACTACCAAAAATAGTAAATTGTGCTAAAAATAAGGAAATTGAAAAACTGAGAGAAACAACGGTGTGTGTCCAAGTGGAATAGCTAGGTGGCCATCAATATCCACCTGGATCAGTAACACACCTGACAATGCAAGTGGGCCCTGAGTCATCCTGTCCAGATCTTGATCTACCATGTCTTCATCATTGTCTTCCCATTCCTCTTCAGAATATGATTGATTTTCTTCTTCTTCTTCTTCTCTACCCAACCTGGGAAAAGTATTGTCTCAGATCGCTACGTTATCATTTTCACCATTGTTGAAGGCTTGAAGTTGTTCTAGTTTTTTTGCATTTTCTTTAGAATCTGTTAACTCTTCAATGGTGGTAGGAACCAATTATTCAACTGTTGAGACCACTATTCTCGTTGGGGTGGTTTGGTTCTTCTTTGGGAAATATGGAAGAGATTTTACTCCCAATATCAATCTAATATCTCTTACAAACTTTTGGGTGATGGGGTGGATTTCCCAAATCTAATTGTAAGAGATTTCATAAGATTGTACAACTCCAAGATGAGAATAATTACCAACTTGAAGAATGTATGCAAGTGATTTGTTGGGAATGTTACTACCTTGACCATAGGAAGTAAGATTGTGGTTGGTGAGGTTATCATCCATAAAAATCTAGCTTTGCTCCTTCTAGCACTAGAAATGTTGATGACACTAGACCCATCAACATTCAAGGGGTCTCCCCAATATGTGGTCCCAATTGGACCTCACACCATTTGTTATAGGATACCTATGCAAAATATGGCGCGATTGCCATTTACCTTAAATATATGACTTGGATCTAACAATCAGCAAGGAAGCATAATGCAAATGTGCCTTTGAAAGGCAAGGGGCATTATTGGCTTGAGGGGGCCTGACCTAGGTTCAGCGTTAATTAGCCAAACAAATCCCTACACTACTAGCCCTTTCAGCATCAACTCACTGAGCGCAGACCGAAGTCTCATCCGAAGCAGTATGGGGGGATGCTGGAACCAATTTTCCACACTAATTCCCTCCATTCCTGTGTTTGCGTAGGTCACTTCACTCTAGGGTTTGGCAGATGAACCCTCTATTCTATCCTTCAATACCTCTGTGAATGGGTACGGCTGACCTTCGCAGAGCCCTAACCCTCGGTTTAGAAACTTTCGCGCTATTAAGACAACGTACCATCCAGATTCCTTAACTAGTACAAATGTCTTACTTATCTCATTTCATACTCACATTTAGCATCGCGTAAATAGATGTTCTTATATGCATTCAGTTATCCAACATAATCATACACATTCGCTCATCACATAAGCATTATAAAGGAAACTCATACATAAAATGATAATATGCATTAATCAGAACAAAGACACAGAAATTGCAGAATACTTCTCTTTATTGATATCTTGCAAGTGATTACAGACTCTATTCACCCTGCACACACTGCTGCAATGGTCCACGCACTCAGCTACAAATTGCTACCCTAGGCCTTTGCACACTCAGCTGTAGAGCCTCTACCTAGGCTACTACCCGAAACTTAGACTTCTTACTTCAGAGTTATGATTCTCTTACCTATCGCTGACTCTAAACTACTTAGAGCTTAGCTCTTTTTATACAATTCCATGGTCCGCGGACCATGGGTAGATCTCTTACAACCGAGTTTACTTTACAAAAATAAGGGTGGACAACCTTGTATGACTTACGACACCTTCGCACTTCATGACCACAAAATGTGGAGTCTTTACAAGCTTATTAAAAAAATTTATCCAAACTTGGGCTTTCAGCCCTAAAACTCTCCTTTGGGGGATCTCGTTCCCAACAAGTCCCTAAAGCAAACATCATGACTCACTTGCGAGTCACTCGGTAGGTTTGGATTTCTTTGCGCGAAGACCTTCTAGCTCGACCTGTATGACTGCAACCTCGGCCGTGCACAGGGCTATCGCTTGCTTTGCATCTTCCATTGTTTGCTCAGTTACTACATTTGTGCTATTAGCTTGAATCTTTTGTTGTGTTGCCTGTAGAGTTGCAAGCTTGTCTTTTATATTTCTTGTCACTGCGTAGCCTCATCTAGCCAGGGCTTTAATCATTCCTTGAGCACTGCTTCTTTGTGCAGTGTTGTGTCCCCTTGTTCCTTCAGTTGCTTGGCCTACTACAGCTTGGCTAGTCTCAGTGTCAGTATGATAGTTCGCATTGTGCCCTTAAGCTCATCGTAGCGCTGTTGTAGCTTGCATGCTTCCATTTCTAGTCTCTATACATTGGGGTCCTCCTACAAGCTTGTCAGGACCTCAAATCACTACTCAAACAACTACGTGTAGTCTACTACTACACTATTCACCGCCACTACTTCTTCTGTGATAGTGGTCACCTGACGTTCCTTTACTTCTGGTGGAGTTGAAGGTTGGGCCCTGAACTCTACTACCAAGTTCAACCTTAATCCCTTAGGGCACTAACAGTGGGCCTGTTAGACTCATTCTCTATGGTTAGTGCTCCATCAGGCAGCACTATCGGACTAGAAGCCTTCGTGTGTAGCATATCGACAACCTTTGAAGTGTCGATAGCCAGGATGGTAGATATTGTGCCGGCCTACGATGAGCGGATCTCCAGCTCCTGCAACCCTATCTGGATGGCCCCCGGGATGATCTATTGTTGTTCTTCAAATTGTTGCAGGGCCTCTATGATGACATCCCTAATTATGACACCAATATCATGTAAATTTCCTTTTGCTAATGTGATGGGGTCCAGCAAGGTCTTGGTTGCCTTTGATTTCTTCCTGGACCCTCCCTTCTCCAGCTCCCTTAGGCACTTGATGAGGGCAGACATCCCTTGAGTTTCTGCACTGTGCTGCATTATTTCTTCTTTTGTCTCAGGTGAAGGTGACCTCGGGCCTTTGTCATATCCCCTCTCTATCCCACCTACTTGCTTCCCTGTCCATTGCGTGGCCTCACGCTCCACTTGAGCCTTATCAACAACCTCCTTCTTCATCTTCTTAGCCAGCTGTGTCATCTTGAGCTTCGCCTCCTTCTTTTTCTTTTGCACAGTAGAATTGCTTCCACCAACCACCAAATCTGTTGTAGAGAACTCTCTGTCAGCCGTTGATCAAGCACAGCATCAATGGCATCATCTGTTGCCAGACATGGCAAGTCATACCATTTATGCGCAGGGTCCTTCTGTGCCCTAACGAATACTCAATGGAAGTTTTCTTTCAATTCTGCATAGCCGTGCAGGTTGGCATACACTGTTGGCAAAAATCGCAGTTTACGATTGATGGCCATTTGGATGTTCGTCTGCATCAAGATCCAAAAGATCTTGCTATCCTTGACTCATTGTGTGTCCTTGGTATCCAACAACGAAGCGTACTTCGCTACTTCAGGGAAGTCTACCGTGACCAAAGGGAATTGGCTATCCTCTGGCATCTCCCATGCTACTAGCACAATTAGCAGCAAGCGCCATGTGTAGTGGAACGTCTTGTTATGCTCTTGTGCTTCGCCACAGTTCACCAAGAACTCTCCGTGAAGGTAGTCTGACCAGTTGAACTAGACTCCTTCAATGCACTGTGCTACTAGCGCGACGATAAGCACCGACATCTTATCGGCGCAACACTTCCTCATCACCTTTCCTACGAGGATCTATGTGGCTACCTTCACAGTGGAGTCATAGATACTGGATATAGTGTATCCACGTAGCTTCTCCACCAATTTAAACTTTTCTTTCAATGATTCTGCAAGAGCCTGCCCACCACCGTTTTTCACTAAAGATCATGGCCGAATTCTCTCCTGTATATGGCGATCACGTTATTCGATGAATTAACCTATCTATGATGGGTATCGGCTCCTCCAACCATAGACACCCATCATGCACCAAGCACAGTAGCTGCTTGAAGACCAAAACTGTCACCGCGGTGCGGTTGTAGTGTGGCACCCAAAGCAGGCTGAGCCACCCAGCTTTCTCTACTCCCTTGAGCCACCTCTGCAGCTCTAATGCAATCATTCCCGTATTTGTATCAATGATGTGGCACATCAGCTACTCGGTCGCTAGGTGTGGGAACTTCTTGTGGTCTACCAAGTCCTAGTCTTCAAGTTTCAGCAACGACACTCATGCCAAGAGCAGACCATTGAAAACAATTTTGTCCAGTAGCAGAGGGGTTTACAGGGATGTCTTACTCTCATAATTGTTCTTTGACACCTTGGACTTAGGCTTGCACGGAGGGACATACTCCGGAAACTGAGTAATAGGGTTTGCAGCCTCGGTTTCAACATGATCTACTTTGACTCCCACATCCTCATCATCCATTGAGATCTATTTAATTTAGTCTTCTTTCGACTCCAAATTTATATCTTTTGCCTTCTCCTGTGTGGTGGGTTTTGGTGGGTTTCTCCTTGGCGATGCATTCATCAGTATAGCAGGTTTCTTACCCTTATTATATTTCATGGTTTATTTGGTGGAGGTTAGATTTGGTCTCGGCGTTCTCGGTGATTTAGGGACTTCAGCGAGCACCTCGGTGACCTCTGGAGTAGCTACTTTTGCCTCCATTTCAACTTCTGGCACCGAATCTTCTACTATTTCTTCAGTATTTATAGTTTCTACAAGTGCTGACATAATGCTCTCCAACAATACTCGCGACGTCTCGGGTAAGTTTGAAAATTATGGAGTCTCTTTCAAAGCTTCAAAAAACTCTCAATTCATGAGTGCTTGAAAGCTCAACAATTCAATTCTCAAAATGCCAAGTGCTTTTCATTGGAAAACCACTTTTAATTTATAGGGCATTTTGAATTCAAATCCAACCATTCCCCCCAAATTCGGTTCATTAATGCCAGATTGGCGGATGATTTTCAAGGATCTAGGCCATAAATTTCATCTTAAATGACGATTAACCACTCCATTTGGCTACATTTCAACTGTCATATCATGAACAATGACCTTAATGGTCACTTTCCGACTGACCTACGTGATTGCTCCCTGGGTACCATAGCTCCCGTCGCACTGTCATGGACCCTGTGACACATCCTTGTTTTGTACCATCCTCCAATCGCGCAGCTTCCCAACCTGGGCAGTGTAGTTTATAGTCTCGTGCCTTTTTTCAACTTCCTAGAGTGTTAAGACTATGCTACCGTCATCTAGTCACATGGCCCGACTGCCAGTGTATGGCTTCAAGTGACTACCATTCACCTTTCCTTGGAAGGGTTCTTCATTCAATTTGACCAGCTATACTGCTCATCCGTCAGTAATTTCCTTAATGACATAGGGCCCTAACTAGTGCATCCTGAACTTCCCTGGAGATTTATCAAACTTACTATCATATAACAAAACTAGGTCATTTACCTTAAAGGTGCACATCTTAATATGTTGATCATGCTAGGCTTTTTCACACTACTTTTGGACCTGTCTGTGAAATCCAGCTGGAAATCACTTTTCCTCAAGCTCATCTAGTTGTGCAAGCCTTTCCTCTAGTGCTCCATCATACCTATGAGCATCGCTATGCATTGACTAGGCACAATATATTCCATAGGCATTACCACTTCAACACCATAGACAAGCCTAAAGGGGGGTTTTCCAGTAAGCTTCTTGCATGTCATTTGATAAGTCGATAGTACTACAGGTATGTGTAGGTCCCAATCACTTCGCTAAGAATTGCAAACCTTGGAAGGCATGTTTTTGAGCACTTTATTGAATGCTTCCACCCTCCCGTTAGCCTGCAGGTGATAAGGTGTGCTCTTCTGGTGATATACCTAAAATTCCTCTATTAGTGCGCTGATCATCTCATTCAAAAAGTGCGTACCCAGATCACTCATCAAGATCTTTAGACAACAAAATAGCATCAGTACATGCTCAAAGAGGAACTTTGTGGCAGTCGCACTTGTGCAATGCTTTACATGTTGTGCCTCCACCCAATGAGTCAAATATTCCATCGCAGTGATAATGTACCTCACTCCCATCTTTCCTTGTGGCTAAATGGGTCCCACAAAATCTATCGCCCATTTCTCAAAGGGTTGCAACATCATTTGTGGATTCAAAGGCATGTCATCCCTCTGCAATGGCCTACTAGTCCTTTGACATACATCACCCACCTTGTTGTACGCTTTGGAGTCCTGATGTAGTGTTGGCCACCACAACCTTGTGCATATAATCTTTTGTGCAATTGCTCTTCTAGCATAATGGCCTCCCGCGACACCCCCATGAGCATCTGCGAGGATGCTGCTTATTTCAAACTCAGGTACATATCATTGTAATATCTCATCAAACCCCATTTTGTATAGATACCCAGCAATGACATAGAAATCTGCCACGCGCACCACTAGTTCCTTCATCTACTACATAGTGTATCGTTCCTTGGTAGTTCCTATCATTAGGAAGTGTATTATATCCTCAAAATGACCATCCATGATGCGCACTGCAAATAGTTGCGTGTCAGGCAGTCCTTCCTCCAGATTAGTGGGCTCTTCCCCTATTTCGATGCACGATAGATGGTCTCGTCCCTCGTTCAGTTGTCTAGGCTTCACAATAACCTCAAAATCATATTCCTAGAACAATAACAACCATCTACAAATTCTGCCCCCAACACAGGCTTATTTACCAGGCATTTTAGCATGGAATGATTTATGTACATCTTAAAATGGCCTCCCAATAGGTAATGTATAAACTACTAGAGTGCATACACCATGGCTAACCCTTCGGCGCTCAGTAGTGGAATAGTTCTTCTTTGCTTTAGATAACCTTCTGCTTGCAAAAGCAATATGGTAGTCTAGGTCTTCTCCACCAGCCTGTGTCAGTACTGCTCCCAGTGCTATACATGATGTGTCAACAAGTACATGGAACTCCTTCTTCTAATTCAAGAAGACTAAAATCAATGCGATGACCATCTTTTCTTTCAATACATCCAGGCTCTTCTTACAGTCCTCATTCCAACAGAATGTGACATCCTTCTTCAACAATGCTTCCATAGGCGCAGTGATCTACTCATAGCCTTTGATAAACTTTCTATAATACCCAATATGTCCTAAGGTAGTGCGCAACTACTTTACACTCCTTGGCACCTCCAAGTTCAGTATGATCGAAATCTTCGTGGGGTCTAGCATCAGTCCCTATCTGCAAACCACATGACCCAACAAGGTCCCAAAGGGAGCACAAAACAGACACTTCTTTTGGTTGAGCATGATCTGGTATCTTCAACAAGTATCCAGCATTAGGCATAATCTTGCTACACGGTGTTTTACCAACCCAAACATAAATCAGTCATCAAAGTATACCTCCAAGAACTTATGAATAAATTCCTTGAACGTAGCAACGACTACGCGCAAGAAGATCGTAGGTGCATTCTTTAATCCAAACGGGATTACAATGTATTGAAAACAACCCCACTCAGTCATGAAGGTCATTTTTCTCCTACCCTCTGGTGTGATTTTCATCTAGTGGTATCCAGAGAACCCATCAGTGAACGAATATGCTTCCTGGCCACCTACATTGTCCAACACTTCATCAGTGAATGGAGTGAGGAAAGGATCATCTATGCAACCATCATTCAACTTTTTGAGATCCACTCATATCCTTTTTTCATCCTTCTGCTTTTTCTCCTGTACCACATTGGGCCTACCTAGTTAGATTCTTCCATAGGCTCAATAATTCCTACCATGAGCATCTTATCTAGCTCTAAGTGGACATTTTCCTTATACTTCGGATTGAGACGGTAAGGCCTTTTCTTAACCGGTTTCATGTCGGGCTTCAACTTGATCTTCATAACACCTAGGTCCCCGATTATCCCTTTTAGATCCATAAAATTGGTAGGGAATAAATCCTGGTATTCGAGAAGAAATTCAGCGACCTTATCCACCGTCATGTCACCCCAGTAGTCTCCAATCTTTGCAAATTTGAGCTATACCTCCGTACCAATGCTCACTTGTTTCATTTTCAATGGTGTGGTTATATCTGGATTCTCAACTTGCGGTCCTTTAATCTCGTAGTGACCTTCTGTTTCAGGGATTTTAATCTCTCATGGATCCTCATCCTCTTCTCCAGTAGTTATGTTATAACATTCTAGCACGTAACTCAGCTGAGTAGCCCATTAAGGCTAAATCAGATCTAAAGGATCTCGCAGTATCCTAAAGATTGATGCTTTCACCTCTTGTAGCGCTTCATCAATACTGTCAAACCCATCTTCAAAATTGAATGTCATCACGAATACTTCGTGCAGAATATCCCATTCACCTGTCCCATGGTGGACCTCTGTTTCTACATACCAGTTCATCGGGACAACATCTAGGGTATGGCATAACAAGTGCACCCATTCAGGTTTGGGCTTCTCTCCATAAGCCTAAGCCCATTTGGCCAAGTGTACACGTGGATCATCCTACACATCATACTTGTCTGTTATTCATATCTTCGGCTTTCCAAAGTGAGTTCTCATCATTCTCACTCATTCACGCCGATCATCAAAGCTTCCCTTGTGCCTACCCCACCACCTCGCGGACATAGCGTGCAGTGCCCAGTCCAACGATTGGAAACACTGCTTTTCTAGTACGTCCCTCTCAAATGCATCCAAAAAGATATCTACATCATTTAGGCCATCGTAACTAGGAATATTTCTTTCCTCTAATGATACACAACGCAATGACTGAGTCATCATGTTATACCTCATCGCCGTTACTTCGTGTGACCAATTCTGCAAGCACTCTAGCTCTTCACGAGAGTCCAAGGTGCATGAACTCTCGCGATCTTAGGTAATTCATCCATCTGCTCTTGGATATAGTCCAAATCATTATCGCTCTCATAATCACAGACCAGTTTAGTATAGTGCGGTCCTTCAGCAAGATCTAGGGGTACAATTATGCGTAGAGATTTCTTCTCAAATATCATCTTTCATTTCTTTAGATTGATTACCTCGTTCATATCAGTAGCCCAATAAATTCCCAGGAGCGTAGGATAGGGGTTGCTATCATCCACAATTTCTATTACTTCAAAGTCAGCCAGCACACTTGCACCTTCAGTATCCACAGTCACCCCCTACAGCTACCCCATGGGGATGATTTTCTACTGATTCGCTATCCTTAGCTAAATCGGAGACCACTGTAGCATAGGTCTTCCCATCTATTTCCATGTCTGTTTAGGTAGGATGTTCACGTCCGACCCAAAGTCCATGATAACTTGATCCATATCATACTCTCCTATCTGCGCGGTTAGTCTCATTTCCTTTCCTGTCCTGCTTTTATTCTTACCAAGTTTTCACACTACGTGCGGCTCAACCGAAGTGTTTTTAGCGCATCTATTTATGAGCTCCTATAACCCCTTCACTGCATTAATATCATGCAGTAGCTTCATGCGGGTCTCCAGGAAGCTTGTGAGCATAGAAGGGTCCATCTCCTAATGAGGCGTATCCTTGCTCTCTGAGGTGGAGACCTCAACGAAGCTCTTCTTAGCTTCCATGAATGTTTCCCATGCATGTTCTAAATTGAATTCATCCTCCTTCGCTAAAGATTTGTGAACCCATGTACTGTCTCGAGGCTGTTTCCCTTTGTCATCTCCTACTGTGATTTTGCTTTGGAGAACTATATTCACATTTGGATCCTCTTCACGCGACTCAAATCTCATCATCTGTAGGTTCTGAGTCGACGGAGGTGGTAGCACACCTTTGTCACGTATCCTAGCTATTAGTGTAGGAAAATCTTCCGTTTCATGATCAAACAGAGTGTAATACTTGCACGAGAGACGTGTTGGGTTAGTTCAATCACGAGCATAGTGTCCTGGTCCTCCACAACTGTAGAAAATCAACTGTCCTTGACCTCTGCTAGGTCCTCCTCCTCCTCGGCCTCGTCTATGCCCCTAGAATCCTATCCACGCTATCCCCATGGTTTGGTTAGGGGCTGCGTTTCTGCCTAGACCCTATAGGCAGGTGTTCTATCCATCATAAACTCATAGCTTCTATAATTCCACTCATTATGCCCTACCGACCTACAAAAGTTGCAAAACAGTTGTTGCGATGCCTGTACAAACTTCTACAGCAAATGAAAGTTATTTGTGGCATGTTTTCTTGCTACCTGACAGATAACGCACCATAGTGCAAGCCCTACACTTAGTCCTGCTGGAGCTTCTGGCCTCAAAGGCATTGGTCCTCATCCTACAATATAGTTTGCAAAGAACGAAGAATGGTCTTTGTCATGACCCTGAATATTGCATTTTAGGCACCATACCTCTTCGTGCACCTCTAGTCAAACTGTTTTGTCCTGCTTCAAACTTTGCATCTCAAGGCAAATATTTTTCAACTATGCATGGATCTATTGAACCCCCAAATTTGGATACTGCATCGAGGTTTCATGCAGCCTCATTGCAATTTCTAAGGCCTCTGCCTAATTCTTTATCTTCTGTTGTGACATCACAACCCTTAAGTGTGACAGTAGTGAAGCCACAAACCATTTGCTATGATGTCCATCTATTAAATTCATATTAGTTTCGCGGATCTTACACTTCAATATTTGATCTAATTCCCAAGGTGTCTCACCTAGCTACATCGCGATTTCCTTGAACCCCACAATAGACTGTGCTTTAGATTTAGGCCAGCTGAATTCTTTGTTCAATGTGGTCTAGATGTTTGCCACTCCAACATTCAAGTTATCATTAGAGTACTTGATGTACCAGGTTAGTGCGCGATTCTGTGGAGCACTAACCAGGGTTTCCTTCTTTCCATTATCATCTGTAATGCCTTGTGCTTCCCATACAGCTCTTACAACGAACCAGAATTGGTTCAGGCTCTCATTCCCCAAGCCTTTGAACAAGGGCAGCTTCACTGAATTTGCCATACTGAACTGTGGTGGAGGTGGAGGTGGTACAGGTGAAGTTGCAGGTTATGGTGGTGAAGTCAGAGATTGTGTGGGTGGAGGTGGTATTCGCAGGAATCCTTGTGTTATTAATTGAATAGCACTTCACGGAGAAGCTTGTGCTATCCCTTCTTCGTCACCTCATGTAGGTGAAAGCAATGGACTATATTCAGGACCCATTTTTCCTTCATTCCTGTAAGTTTTTCTGCTTCATGTAGCTCTGAACATCAAGGTAGCTGCATAACCCATTTTTCGTACAACAACATTTTAATCTAGGTATTCAAAGATATCACATACTTACCTCGTGGTCATTTGAAAAAGCATCACTCCGCCTCATTGTAGCTCACTAAGGTATCGATCGCGAATTCAGTTACAAATCCTTCTATGATGCAATCGAGCCAATTATCAACAGCACAGGTGATCTTATCCTCTGATGCTTGCAACCTTCGCACTAGCTCTGGCGTCCACACAATAGGATTGTTAAGTTTCCACCTTCCTTGGCTATATGCTAGCTTCGTGATGCACTCATATAGCTCAATCAGAAAGGAGAAGAAAATTATTTCGTGGATCTCTATATATAGGTACCTATCCATCCACTGTTCCTTTGTGAGTCATGGGTTTCTGTTCTCCTGCACCACAAATTCGTGGATCTTCCTATCCAACCAGTCTCCAATCTCTTTCTTAGTCAGATTCCAATGATGCAACATCACATATCCCTTATGCAGATTCTAGTCCCGGCCCAGGTTCAACATTAATTAGCCAAACAAATCCCTACACTACTGACCCTTTCAGCATCAACCCGTGGAGCGCCGACCGAAGTCTCACATAAAGCAGTATGGGGGGATGCTGGAACCAAGTTTCTGCACCCTGAGATGGTTGTGATGTCTGTTAATTCCCTCTATTCCTATTTTTGCGCAAGTCACTTCGCTCTAGGTCTTGGTAGATGAGTCCTCTATTCCCTCCTTCAATACCTCCGCAAAAGTGTATAACTGACCTTTGCACAACCCTAAACCTCGATCTAGACACTTTTGCACTGCTAAGGCAGCGTACCATGCACATTCTTTAACTAGTATAAGTGTCTTACTTATCTTATTAGATACTCATAGTTAGCACTACGTAAACAGTTATTCTTATATGTGTTCAATTATCCAACATAATCATACACATTCTTGCATCACATAAGTATTATGAAGGAAATTCATACATAAAATGATAATATGCATTAATCGGAACAAAGACATAGAAATTGTAGAATACTTCTCTTTATTGATATGTTCCAAGTGATTATAGACTCTATTCACCTTTCGCACACAGATGCAGGTGTCTACGCACTCATCTACAGACTTCTACCCTAGGCCTTTGTGCACTCAGCTACAGAGCCTCTACCTATGATGCAACCCAAAACATATACTTCTTACTTCAGAGTTATGATTCCCTTACCTATCGCTAACTCTAAACTACTTAGATATTAGCTCTTTTTATACAATCCCATGGTCCATAGACCATGGGTAGATCTCTTACAACTGACTTTACTTTACAAAACTAAAGGTGGACAACCCTTTGTGACTTATGACACCTTTGTGTTTGACGACCACAAAATGTGGAGTCTTTACAGGTTTGTTACAAAATTTGACCAAAGCATGGGCTTTTAGCCCCAAAACTATACTTTGGGGGATCTTGTTCCCAATAGGTGTGTTCTTGGTGAGTGTTTGATCATATGTGTGTCAAAGTTCTTTCACCATGAAGGGGAGGAAAAGTTATCCTCTAAGATAGATGTAGTAGTACCACCCTAGTAGATAGACACATAAATGAGAAGGTTATGTATGACATCAATCGAAAGAGTCAAAAAATATTTGATGGTCGGTGCAAGCAATCTCATGAGGACGATCTGTCTAATATCCAGTGGAATAGTCCACAAGGATGTGACAATAATACTAGAAATTACAATGCATTCTCAATATGATAAGTACTAAAATAACTAGAATAGTTCAACTTCTTTAGCATAGATGAAAGCAAACATGAATTACAAATATTCATAGAATAGTCTTGTTTGGTCAATTTAATGTCCTTAAATTTCAAGGATAAATTATCAACCGAAGTTGGTAAACGTATGAACTGTAGGTGCACTATATATGCTAGAAGCCTTTCTTTTAGTTTGTAAGATGATGGTTATGTTTGTTTTGGGATTTTCATTGTTATCTAGTGTTGGTCGGATAAATCGATCTTGCACACAAGACCGATCTCCATAGTATCAGAAGATAGTCTAGGAACAAACATACAAACAAACCTATCTTTCTCTAGACATATGCGATTTATAAATAATTACTATAAAGGTGTTAAGATCCTACCTTAGATTCAATTCTTGTTCGTAGTAGTCATCCTCTAGTTGTTTGAAAGAGTTATCTTTGAAGACCTACAATCACAAACAAGAAAACATTAAATAGCATCTACATAGCAAATATTATAAATCATGCCTATTATGGTGATCAAGAAATCCATAAAATAAACCATGAATTAATAGCTTATTAAGAAAAACAAATATATATATATTAACTTTGAATCGTAGAAGAACCTTACAAACTTTTCGGCCTTGATGTTGAACAAGTTCTTCCTGAGGTCCAAAATAGGAATTTCCCTTACTTTGACAAGTCTTGCACTCTTCCAAATGAGATTCATAGAAGTATGTAATCTTTCCTCATAAAAACTCAACTAAAGATGACAAAGTTCCAACAGCATTTTTCCTCAAAAAAAATAAGCTTCTAACTTCTTGTGAACCAGCTCAATGCTTCTTTTTATAGTGCAGAGGAGGAGGCTACAGTTCCACCTATGAAGGGATAGAATCCTCTTTCAAAGGAATAAGCTCCTCATATCAAGGGTTAGCTCCTTAAGGTATGCGACAGATGAACCTTAAAAGAGCAAACTTGCCACCTCAAGTCCCTCCAAAAGCTTCTAGAAATAACTGAAAGTGAGTTTTTCCAAAACATACTCGCACCTTTTTAACTTTTACAGGGGTCCTAACATTTAACACAGAGACAGTGTGGTCAGGTGTGCAGGAGACATGACAATTAGGTGCGGGACCATAGGTAAGATAAAGAGAAAGTGCGGAACCAGAGGTTTAAAAACTTTTTGAGAGCTTTTCTCTTATTTTCAGGACTTGATATGAGGAACTGATGTTTTAGATTTGTAGAGGAGGAAAGTATGAGTGATAATGAACTCACACAGATAGCAGAATGTCAAGGTGACAATTTTTAGTTCAACATCTAGATTCCTATTAGAGTTATATTTCTACAAATTAATAAGTGGAGGTTAAGCTACTGTTAGATTAATCTACCAGGTCATATCTATATTCAGTATCATCCTAAAATTATGAACCTATCTAACCACCTTGCTGCTACAAGACAGAGTATTGAAATTTAGATTATTCTAATGATCCTTCAAAAGCTTGTTTACAAAATATATACAAATTTTGATTCTAAAGAGCATGAAAGTGATCTTCTAATTGTTCACTACAGAGTATATACAAGTTCTAAGTCTAAAAGTATAAAAAATATTGAATGTAACTAAGCAAAAAACGTTGAATAACTAAACCATTAAATGACCGTAAGTGCAAACGAAATAACTAAATGGTATACGAAATAACTAAGTTATAACAAAATGATGAAAACAAAGAAGTATGAAAACTAAACTAGAATGTAGTGATAATGCCATAAGAGAAAGCGATTAAATGAAAACATCATAAAGTGATGAAATGAAATAAACTAAAACCTCAACTGTCTGTAGGGGCACTCTCCATCTAGTAGGTGTAAAGCACACTCTCATATGCATCATATCACATAAAGGTAACTTCAATTAATACGAGAACAAAGGTCTATTTCACAATTCTTCAGAAATTAACTATTACTTCCTCTCTCTCTATCCTTTAGAAAGGATATATATATCTAATATATATATATATATATATATATAATATATATATATATTATATATATATATATATAATGTGTGCTCAACAGTTTAAGGCTTCTATGCCTACAAGTCTATTAATCAATACTTACCTCAATTTGAAACTAAACAAAAAAAGCATTATCTCGTTGATTTGCTATTTGGAAAGCATATTGGAGAAACGTGATGCATTCAGGCTTACGCTGCTAAGTGTTTGACCCATTCCTTTGACCATGCCACTGTCTTATTCCTTCAATGAATTAGCTTGAGTGAATAGGAGGAGATCCATGAAGGGATCGATCCTCAACTACCCATTTTCTTATTTTCTTTATTGGTGTACTTGAACCCTACAAACCATGGAGGTGGCTGCATATTTATAAAATAGTTGTAGAATCATGTTAGTTATGTAGCTAATGAAATCTTTATAATAACAATAATGCACATTAATGAATATGAAAAATAATACATGTAATAGTATTTACCCTATCAAAATCTATGATTTATTGCTTTTATTGAGTTGATAGTGATGATGTAAAAGAGGGAAATGGAGGAAAAAGGGTGTCAAAAAAAAACAATTATGGAATTCTATATTCCCCCACACTGACGATTTTGTATATCCTCATACAAAGGAAAAATTGATATCTTTATTGAACTACTACAATTTCATGGACACTTCTTCCAGTACATCTAACTTCATCCTTTTCACTTCCTTTCCATTCATTTCCATCCATGGTTTCCTCATGAGGATCATGTATTTCAAGTTTATAACCTGTATCTGTAAATCCCTATTTTTCTTCTTCAGTTTCTTGTTCTTATTAAATCACAGACTTAGATTTAAAAGGAGGTTGTTACTCTTAGATATTTTGATTTCATTTTTTGCTTTTAGGACATGATTTTCATTTTTAATGTACCTGTGTAATGTCTCCAGTTTGAAGATTTCCTATTTTAATATATTGATTACTGGAGGTTTTTTCTGTTTCATTAATCTGGACTTATTGTTCCTCTTGAATTGGAATTGATGTTCTTGTTGCATCCCTTTTCTCCAGGGATTCAATATAATCATAGATCTCTTCCTGCATTGGATCAATTTCAGGCATTCTTTGCGTTGGACTTTAAGGAGGCGAGGTGAAAATTTGTGATGAAACCCTTGGTGATGTTCTTGGAGAAGTTCCTGAATCTTCTTCTTTTGCCTATCAGTTTTCTTTTGTTATACTGACATTTTCTATGCTCTTTGAAGTTAATTATTTTGCTAAGTTGAGTTTGGTACTCCTTCTTAAACCTATGACAGGGGTCTTTTGAGTTTTCTTCCTTTGTTTTTTAGGCTTCTCTGTTTGCGGTGAAATCTTTGTCTCTTTTTTGAGTTTCTTTCTTCTAACATTTCTTTTGTTTATTTTTTCTAAAACTTTTGCAAGAGGGATGTCGTCCTCTAATAGTTTTTGTGGTTGTTTTGGTTCTTGTTCCTTTGTCCTATCAATTTTTCTTTTCCTTCCCCTCTTAGGTCTGTTGCTATTTGGCTACCTGTCAGTTTCTTCTTGAAAGTGATTTATTACTAAAAATATTTCCCAATTATCATCTATGTTTTGGATATGAGATTCAACAAGTATTTTGACTAGACCATGGTGATACATTGTATCATCTATAAACTAAATTCTCCTTAGAACATTTCCTCACATATTTGTAAGACTATTCAACAAGAAATATGGAAGGTTTATCTCATTTCATTCAAGAAAATTCGTTAGCAACCTAATATGATAGAAAAAAACACATCCAAACCTTCCTTCACAGGTAACAATTTTTTTGATTATTAGAAGCAGGTTCCTCGACTTACTTTTCAATGTCGTGTTTGGGACTCCCTTCTTGAAAATGGTGGTGTCCATGCCTAGCTTCTTCTAAAAAACCTCCCAGACTTCTTTTTCAATACCTTTATTCTTGAACCATTTCTCTCCAATCCATGGTAGTCCAGTGGCTTCAGCTATAAACTACTTTGTCACTGTGAATTTGATGTCTCCTATCTCTACTTCGACTCCATCAAAAGACCTAGAGAAGGATCTGGTCACTTCTTTATGGAAGCCATCGAATTTCTATACAAATTCTAGCCACTGCGCTTTTTGCAATAATTCTTTTGCCTAAGGATACCCCACCAAAAATTTCCTCACTGTTGGATCTATTTTGAATATCACTCCCATGGCCGAGAAGCTTCATTTTAAAGACTCTTTTTTTTGACAGGGTAGGATGGCCTAGTAGGGATTTTAGAGCGAAAGGGCGAAAGTGTGAGTGATGGAATAATGAGAGCATAGGTAGTGAGGGTATAAGGTCATGAGGAATAATCTAACCGTTAAGATCATTCATGTTTATGTTTTGGGTGACCAATTTAATGGATTGGAATATGAGTTATGATGTCTGGGAATGAATGGAGGATTATGTACGATTTGACATGACATGATCAACTCTTTTCAATAATGATTTTGATTTTTGGTAGTACTATGTATTATAATTAATATAAGTAATGTTTTTATCCATATTATTAAATTAAAGAAATGCATACCTTTGAATTATTTTCTTGCTAACCTTTGGTTTCATTTTATGCTATCTTTAGGTACTTTGTAGTGGAGGGAGTCAATCATTCGTTTAATTGCATCATCAACATTTTATGTCAAATTGGCTATAGAAAGTCATCAGAGCTGCATAAAATAAATAATTCTATAGCTATTTATTATTTTTGAAAAGAAAGGGATAGAAGAAGATGGAATTCTAGAAAATGGGATACAAAGAAAATTTAAGATGCCAAGAATTATTGGTTTTCACCTTGAATTTTCTGCATAAACATGCCAACAATTGTTGGTTTTCATGTCTATACATATTTATTATTTATTATTATTATTACTATTATTTTTTTTATATGAAAAATAAAATATTAAGGTGGAGAAGAAGAAGAATTGTTCTTGACCAACTTCAAATTAGAGTTGTCCTGGAAAATATTTACAAATTCCTCCTTTGTCATTGGCTTATGATAGATCTTGAGTGATGTCCATTCACTAAGAGAGGAATGTTTTCTTCCTCAATAGTCCTAATTCTGACTGCTCCATTATCAAAAACATTTTCAATCTCCTAAGGCCCAAGCTAGTGAGTTTGAAACCTTTCTTGGAAATTTTTTGAACTTTGAATCAAAGAGTAATACCTAGTATCCTCACTTAAATTTTCGTTCATTGATGTATTTATCATGCCATCTAGATATCTGTTTTTAGACTAAAATAGTCTTTTGTATAGCATCTTTCCTTATTTGATCAAGCTCACTGAGTTGTCCCATTATTTTCTTGTGTGCTTCTAATAAGTCAAGTCCCAACTTGACTGCTACCTTGAAGTTTTGAATCTGGAACTCAATTGGAAATAGGACTTGCTTCCCATAAACAAGTTATTAGGGAGTATGTCCTGTAGTGCTTCTCCATGTGGTACAGTAGGCCCATAAAGCTTATGGAATATTTTCTACAGAGTTCCTTCTGTGTAAGTGAACTTTCTTGGTGAGGATTGCTACAATCACTTTGTTGGTAGACTGTACTTATCCATTTACTTGTGGATGGTATGGAGTAGATTTTCGATGCTTGATTTTGTATTATTCCACTACCTTTTTCACTACTTTCGATGTAAATTGCTTTCTTTGATTTGCTACAATTTCTCTTGGGACTCTAAATGAAACTGCAACATTTTTAGTAGCAAAAGAAAGTTCTTTAGCTTCTACCCATTTAGTAACATAATTAGTGCATACAAGAATATATTTTTTTGTTTTGAAGATGGATTAATTGGTCCAACAAAATCCAAAGCCCATTTTTCAAAGGGTTCAATGAGTACCTGAGGCTACAGTGGCATTTCATCTAAAGGAGTATGTTTCCCCATTCTTTGACAACTTTCACACCTCTTAACATATTGCTTGGCATCCTTAAAAATGGAAGGCCAATAATATCCTAAGAGAAGCACTTTATAAGAATTTATTTTTTTACCAAAATGATCACCACATGGTTCATCATGGCATTCTTTAAGTATTTCAGGTGTTTCATCTTTTCTTACACACCTTCGAATGATGAGATCTGGTCTTGTCTTGTATATTTAATTATTTATCCATGAATAAGATGCACTTGTTTGGATTATTCTTCTCTTTTCTCTGGGGTATGGAACCAGCTCAAGAAAAGATAGAAAAGATAGATCAACGCCTTAGAATTCAACCTCTTCGAAGGGGAAACCTCCTTTACATTACATAAATGTACAATTTTTCGATGATACAAATGAAAGATCTCCTTTCTATATATAGGAGTCTAAGGGGTCATAACATAATCAGAGCCTACATAACAATAATAATGTAAGGGCACAATAATAACAATAGTGGGCTTCTATGGGGCACAATAGTAACAATATGGGCACAATAAGGGCACAACAATATTAATAAGGGGTACAACTACAATAGTAATGGGGTAATCACTAGTATTATGGGGACCCAACATGCCCCTCTCCTTCAAAAAAAAGTGTTGTCCTCAACACTTGAGTAGTTTTGGATGCTTCTGTATAAAATTCTCATCCTTCCATGTGGAATCTTCAGCAGATACGTTCTTCCACTTGATAAGATACTCTGAAATTGATCGATTTCGTAGCTATCGAGTTCTTGTTTCTGTGACTGCTTCTGGTTCCAATATAATTTTTCCTTCCTCGTCAAGTTCTGGCAATATTGTTTGAACTGGTAGCTTATCGCCTATAACCTTCTTTAAACATGAAACATGGAAAACTAAGTGCAATTGAGAAGCTGCAGGAAGCTCCAATTTGTATGCCATAGTACCAATCTTTTGCAACGTCTTGTACGGACCATGATACTTTGGTGATAATTTATTATCTTTCTTAGCTTGCTTGAGAGACATTTTCTTATATGGTTGTAGCCGTAGGAATACCCAATCCCCTACATCAAAACTTCTTTCACTGCGATGTTGATCTGCCTGTTATTTCATTCTATTCTGTGCTAACACGAGGTTATCCTTTAAGAGTTGGAGGACTTGTTGATGATGTTCGATGTGATGTTCCACTGCTTGAACCTTAGAATTTTCTCTTAAATATGATGTGATGGATGGTGGCTGATACCCATAAAGTGCCATAA